>BQNB010155375.1:0-15403 GCA_026074375.1 Tanacetum coccineum
TCATGTTGAATCTTCTTCAAAGGACAATAATGCTGATCTCTTGGGAGGATCTTTCTTTGCTTCTCCTTCTAGGTCCACTGCAGCTCCACCTGAAGGTACAACCTCAGGAGGTGCTGAGGACCTTCTAACTCTAACAGCTTTGTCTATTTTAGTGTCTGAACAAGGGGAAAAAATTGGATGTTTGGAATCTGAGCTTCAAGCTCACAAGCTATTGTTTAAGGATGTGATGGGGAAATTGGTAAAGAGAGTGAAGATCTTGGAGTCAAAACTCAAAGCAAGGGGAAGGAATGTGATTTTAAGTGAATATGACAACGAGGAGGATGAGGAACAAGATGTGGATTCTTTGATCAAGCTAGCTAAGGCAGCTGCTATTGCTGCTGACACTTCTTCTGTTCCGGCTGATGCCGCTCAAGCGACTGAATTTCCTCCTAGTTCCTCCATTCCCACTGATGCATTTATTCATGGAAATGATGTTCCTACTGGTACTGCTTCTGATTTCTTTACTGATCCCTCTAACAAGGGTAAATCTCCAATGGTGGAGGAAGATCCTCCAATAAAAGAAAGGTCATTTAGACAGATGGAGGAGGACAGGTTGGGCGCAGAGGCTGCAAGGAAACTTTATGAAGAGGAACAAGCTGAATTGACTAGAGAACAAGAGGAAATGAAGAAGAAAAGGCAAGAGGATGTGATCAATTCTGCCAAGTATTATAATGATGCTGATTGGTCTGACATCATAGGACAAGTACATGCAAATAAAGGACTTACTGCTGATCTACTTGGTCCGGATGTAAATGAGGACAACTTTGTAGCGAGGATGGCAGTTATTATTGCTGAAAGGAGAAGAAAGTTTGATGCTCAAAGGTTCCAAGATAAGATAAATAAGCCAATGACTTATGCCCAACAAAGATATTATAGGAGAACCTTTGTCAAAAACCAAAGCTCCACCATCTACACAACTGGCTGGACATTAAAACATGTGAGGTCCTTTTCTGATAATCAACTCAAAGATGAGTTTGACAAGATCAGACATGCTCTTGATAATCTGCAAGCTCAGAACCTAAGGAGGTCACTTAAAAGACCAGGTGCTGATGTGGAACAACCTGCGTCTAAGAAGTCCAAATTCTCTGCAGCTTCACCGACTCCAGTTCCTGCTGCTTCTCATCAATCAACTGCTGGTGTTACACCTGATGTACACCAATCACCTTTTGTTGATACTCCACCTGCTACTCCGCCACACTCACCCAAGGCTTCATCACACCCTGATGTTACACCTGATACATCTGTTGATCCAACGGTTGCTCCTACACCACCTTTTGCTACACCTGTTTCTAGGTCATCTGGACCTAGGACAAGAAGTCAATCAATTGATGCTGATATCAAGACATATAGCACCAGGATGAAGTCTCTAGCCCCAAGGAAGATGCCCTCTTCTGAAGTGGATTTGACTGCTCCTGATAACTCCTTCATTCAAGTGCTATTGACTGATGCCTCTGATGATTCTGATGATTCCGACCCTCTTTTCTTTTGGCATGCATTTGCTGCTTGGGAAGTTGTTCCTACTGGCTTGGGAGATGTCAATGCTTTATACTTCACTGATAAATCTTCCAAATACTTCACTCATCTTAGAGAGATTCTGCACCTGCTTGATAGACAGGATCTGTCTAAGTTATATGGTATGGTTGTTAAGCATTATGAAGTCAACCCTCTAGCTGGTACAAGACTGATTTTGTGGGGAGATCTTCATTTTTTCTTTGAGTCTAATACTGGTGGCTCAAGTGTTGAAGTTTGGAATGATCAACAGGAGTGGGTTATCCGCAGCTGGAAATTGTTTCCATTTTCTGGTGTTCATGTGCTAGAAACATTTGCTGGCAAGATCTTATACATGTTTGCAGATACACCATATCCTCTTTCTGTTTCCCTCATGAAGAAGATGCTGAAGCATAAGTTGGAAGTGGAGATAGATGGTGTAGGGAATGACATGACGTATGCTGTGCAACTGATTCAATTTATCAAGAATCAGCTTGCTTCTAGTGTTCCCTCTGCATAAGTCTGGTACCATGTTCCTGTCTTGTATATACTCTATTTCTTTTGGTATGTATAGTTTTGTTTGTTGCAGGTACTTTTGAGGTTTTTGAGGTTTTTGGATGGCAACACATTGTTCTGAGCTTAAATCCTTTTTGGTTCAAAATTTGTTTTCTTGTGACACAATATTTTGGTGCAAAATGGTTTTATGGCACCTTGTTTTCAAAGTTTCTCTTTTGAGGTGCAACATCATTATGGGTATCAATTCCCAGGCCTTATGGCTAGAAATAATTGAACCATGGCTCTCAATTGCCAGGCCTTAGGGCTAGAATTAATTGAGGTTTTGGTTTCAATTCCCAGGTCTTGTACCAGAATGAATTGATATAGCTGTAATGGTTTGCTTAAAATCATAGGGTCTCTCAACTGACCAATGTTTTATGTACCAATAAGTTGAGATGGTTTGCAATCCACCATGGGAGTAACCCTTTCTGGGTCCCAAGGATTGTCTAGCCCTGAGCAAACGGCTATAGGTAAAGACACCTCAAATCTGTTTATGGCTGTAATGACTTGCCAAAAGTCATATAGTACTCAACCCACTATAATTCAAGTTTGGAGTGGTTGAAAATGGTTCCAATCTTCCCATGTTCATATCCTTTTTCTAGGAACCCATAGATTGAGCTAAGCCAAGATTAATGGCTACTTGGTAAAGGCTTCACAAACCAACTACTTTCTATGATTCACCTCTCCCCGGAGTTAACACACCATGGGATGTGATGAGAATTGTATGTAACCCTGAATTGATGGATGTTGTTGAGGTGGTCCAATGTTGGTTGCTGATTCATGATTGAAGAGTTAAAGATGTTTAAAGATCATTTGGGGGGGGGGGGGGGGGGGGGGGGGGGGGGGGGGGGGGTCTCATTTTGGCTGCTGGCTATTTTCTGTAGCTGGTTTCAATCCTCAAAGTTTAAAGCCTGGAAGATCTATCTAGAAACTGGAAGTTAACTATTCAAATTCAGTTTAGAGGAGCGATTGTTAGGTATATTTGTATTATATTAGTTCCATTGGTAGGTATGTAGTTCCTACTGTAGAGTTAATTGCTACTATTTTAGTATTCAAAGTTCCTGCTGGCAGGTATATAGTTTTCTTATGCTGGTTGATATGTTAGTCCTGTAAATAATAACGTATGTGACTCTGGGATAGTTCTAGTATGGATATGACATGAAAGTACTAATAGACTCATGCAAACGTAATTCTAGGAGATTATTTTAGGGTTTCATATCTAAAATGAAACCAAACAGCGGTTTCAGGATTTGAAGAGAGATTTGAACAATCAAGAAACAGGTTTACGTTTAATAGAAAAGATCTATAGAGGATCAAAGTATTGTTTTTAGTAATTCTTCTTTAGCACTATTGTTTATTTTCCGCGTGAACAATAGATTGTGTTGTTAGAGTCTCTCACAAAGTTACTTTTGATTACATTAGTGCTCTATATTCATCACAGGCTTAAAAGATCTATCTAGGGCTGAGACCAACAAAAATAATGTAAGACTTGTGCCATATAAGCCTTTTAGAAGATGGATTCGTGTGGAGATGGGATTAAACAGTTTTACTCGTTGTAGTGTAAATTTAGGGAAGAGAATGAATAGTAACATGTTTTTATTATTTTGACTATGTATAAGTTGTGCTGACTTAGACCGGGTTTGGGCTTGGTTCTTGGGCTGGTTCAGTTTTGGGCTAGTAGATTGGACTTAGACTATTATTTGTACAGTATAAGTATTTATAGGTTGACCTGGCCCACAAAACGAGTACAAGTTGGCCCAGTAAAGATGAATACGTCCTCGGCTTTGTTTTCTCACGCTCTTCCAATCTCGTGCCCATTTTTTGTCCATTTGGCTATATTATTGTCCTTTTGTGAATATCTGTTACCTGCACAACATAATTAACAAAAATAGACAAATACAATGTATTTTCTATTTGTTTTTGGTCATTTAAGCTCGTTTTAATAAAGAAAATTGATATGTGATTAAACACATATCAAGGTGGTTTTGTGTTCTTAGATAATTTAGACGAGGTTATGAGAAATAAAAGGAAGGCTTAAAGAGAAGGTAGGTACTTCAAGTATATAAGTTGAAGGTATGAGAAGAGGACCTTAAGGTTGGGGGTGATTTTGAAGTGGAGGAGGTGAAGTATTTGGAGTATGAATGAATTCTTCATCGTATTAGATAATCTCCAATTCTATCTTCCTATAAAGGTGATCTTGCATCATCCTAGTGAAGTCTTCTATCATCATGGTTTAACCAATTCCATGCTTTTTACCCTTATATCTCCTAGCTCCCCCTTGCTTATTGCATTCTCATGATAATTACATTCCTTATATATTAACTTTAAGGATTCATGGATCAAAATAAATTACCATCGATGCTCAAGAAGTTTGATGCGATTTAAATGAGTAGAATACTTGCTAGTTCTCCCCTTGGTGTATGCCCCCTTGTTTGGGGCACCAAGGAATCAAGATATAGATGTGTGTTATAAAACAAAGTTAGTAGACAAGTGCATATATATAGCAAGATATTAGCATGGAACTAGAAATGCACATTTAGATGTTTTTATTCTAAAATATGACAACTTGAAAAAAAATTAGAAACTAAACGCATGCAACTATTATTTCAAAATCAACAACCTAAATGATTAAAATAAAAAGACTCGAGACGTATGTCTAATGACTAAGATTCGATCGAACTTTAATAAACGAGAATGAGATCAAACAAAATTATGCTTGGTTGATGATTTCAAGAAGCTCAAAGATCACATTCATATCAAGTCAAAAGAACTAGCTCAAATCCAAAGTCAATGATCACTACATCAAATCACAAGTTAATGATTTAAGTTAAAGTCTACGAGCTCAAGACCAAAGTGAAAGCATAGTATGCTAAGTTTAATTTTTTGTAAATTGGAATGACCTCCCTTAGGGGGAGATTGTTAGAAATACAAAAAAGTATCGGTCACTACCAATATAGTTAGTCGTAGCTCGTAGTAAGTTGTAAGGTTAAGTTAGAAAGCTAACCGGGCTCAAGGCCCATGGATAAGCCCACTAGAGGCCCTTAGCCGGCCATTGTAATGCATATATAAACCCTCTCTACACATGGAGAGGGTGTTGATTATTTATTTGTCACATTTTCACTAAGCTAATATTGTCCTTTTACTTTCTCTCTCTAAGTGTTCATCAAACCATCTCTTTCTCTCTCTAAAACTCTAAGTGGATCAATCCATACTTGTGTTAAGATATTTTACCATTGGTATCAGAGCCATAGGGTGTTTGTGTAGGTTTTATGTGCGTTTCATCTACTCGTTTTACTAGTGTTTTTGGTTCGAATCCATTCAAAAAGTTTTCACTTTTAAAGGGTTTAAGACCATAAAGATCATAACTTTCTTTCTTAGTTATCTTAGTATAGACTAGAAGTACAAGAAAATCTTTCTAAAACCATAAAAAATATCATCTTTTTGAGTCTTTTTGGTTAAAAAGAGGGTTTTTTTTACCAAGAATCTTGATTTTAATTTTTTCGTGTCAAAAACGTTAAAGTTTGTGTTTTTAAGGTTCTAATAGTCTTAGATAGTTAAGTTGTACAAGAAAAACCAGGTAAAAACTTCAAAAAGTGAGTCTTTTTAAGATTTTTTATTTCTGAGTTTCGTAGTGTTCAAGCGATTTATACATCCATACAGGCGATTTATACGTATCTAATCCTTCAGGCGATCTATACATCTTATTCAGGCGATTTATACCTTTAAGTCAGGTGATCTATACGTATTCATTCCAACATGCGATTTATACGTTTAAGTCAGGCGATCTATACGTATTCATTCCAACAGGCGATTTATACGTTTAAGTCAGGCGATCTATACGTTTCATTCCAACAGGCGATTTATACGTGTAGTTTTCCAACGAGCGATTTATACGTGTAGATATACAAGGGTGATTTATACGTGTAGTTTTCCAACAGGCGATTTATACGTGTAGATTTACAAGGGCGATTTATACGTGTGGTTTTCCAACAGGCGATTTATACAGTGTATTTTTCAAGGGCGATTTATATGTAGTTTGCTTGGGTGATTTATACATTTCTCAAGGGAGAACTATACACGTTTGTTAGGTGAATTATACGGTTTTTCTTTTATTTGTAAAATCCCGTGAAACCTTGATTTCCCAGTTTTATCAAGAATTGTAAAATCTCGTGTATTTCGAAAGACTCAACTTCATTAATCAAAACTCACTTTAACACAACAACCTCCAATTACTGTTCAATCATTTTAATCTTATCACATTGAAATGGATCCAATGATTTCACTTGGACAAAAGAATACTCTTGCTGAGTACATGATACTCTCTAGTGTTGACAATCGTCCACCCATGTTGGACAAAGACCTGTATGATTCTTGGAAGAGTCGAATGGAATTATACATGCAAAATAGAGATCACAGAAGAATGATACTTGAATCAGTTGAACATGGTCCTCTCATTTGGCCTACGGTTGAATACAATGGAGTGATCAGAACGAAGAAATATGCTGAATTATCTGCTGCTGAGAAAATTTAAGCTGATTGTGACATGAAAGCTACAAATATCATTCTTCAAGGTCTTCCTACTGATATCTATTCACTTGTGAATCATCACATCACAGAGTTCCAAGGATTATGGAGAGAGTATCAATTACAATACAGGTTACTCTTGACTAAGCAGGAAAGAGAGTGAAAAGCTATATGATGCACTTTGATAAGTTTTACTCCTCAAGGGGGAATCAGTTCATAAGTATTCCTTAGTTCACTTAGGCTGATTAATGATATGAACATCTACAACATGAAAATGGAGCAATTTCAAGTTAATACCAAGTTCTTAAACAGTCTTACACCTGAATGGAGTAAGTTTGTGACTGATGTCAAGCTTGTAAAAGATTTGCATACTACCAACTTTGATCAACTTCATGCATATCTTGAACAACATGAATTCTATGCAAATGAAGTTTGTCTTTTGCGTGAACGTAATCAAGATCCACTTGCATTTGTTGCAAATCAGCAGATGACACCACCCCATTTCAACACTTATTAGTCTTCATACAACAATCCTCAGCTTCAACAATAGTTTCCACCATCTCAGTATGGATCAATTCATCCTAATCAACATTACTCATCTACTTATCTATCGCAACCTCAATTCAATCATTCATCTGTTCCACCATCATATCCATATCAGTCTCAAATGAATCATCAAACCGCATCTGTTCCACAAATTGCTTATCAATCAACCTCAAGTTTCTACACAAACCAATACTTAGTCACCATTCTATGGACTTATGTTTTGCTGTTCCTGTATTCTCTCTAGGAGATGATCAAATTGATTGTCTCAACAAGGTAATGGCTTTTCTAACAGCTATAGCTTCCTCAAGGTTCCCCTTAACCAATAATCAACTTACAACTTCATCGTATCCAAGAAACCATGCTACCTATTCCAAATGCAGGTCACAGTGCACAAGTTAGGGGAGACAATGTTAAAGTTATGCTGGTACAGTTTATAAAAGTAATGCTACTATTCTGGGGAAACAATGCATGAAGAATAGCTAAGGTAGTAAATGCTACAAACTGTCAAGTAAATACAAATGTACTATGCAATGCAACTGGCCTACAGTACCAAGGAATTACATAGTATAAGGATAAGTCAATGTTAGCTAACGCTTAGGAAGCTGGACAAATTTTAGATGAAGAGCAACTCAAATTTCTTGCAGATCCAGGGGTTCCAAATGGTCAAGCTGTTCAACAATCATTCCAACAAAGCAACTTTCAGACCGAGGATCTGATTCTTATATTCTGGACTGTGATGATATCTCAAATGCAAAGCGTTCTCAAGGCCAACATTTCCAACTATGTTCAGACGTTATCTCATGAGTTGACCAATCATTCTAAAACCCTATCTTAATGATATGGAAAATCAAAGTGTGCATGCAATGCATGATTTTGAACAAACATCAGTTGTGGATGTTACATATAATGAGATAACAAGTGATAGCAATATTATTCCGTACTCTCAATATTTGCAAGAAACACAACAGGAAACTGTTCAAGATACTACTTTGTAGGCACAACAAGATTCAATGATCTTATATGTGATTGAACAAGTGTCGGAACAAATTAATCATGTAAATATTAGGAAAAATCTAATAATGAACAAAATAATAAAGAGAGTAACCGCTGAGCTAGAGATATATAAATAACGAGTCAAAACTTGATATGAACAACTCTTAAATATTGTTTTAGGCAACGTGAAAAAAATATCATTCTCAAATGGATGATAAGATTAAAGAAAAGCTTGCACTAAAGAACAAGTTGACTCACTTGAGCAAATCTTCCCTAAACAAATCAAAGAAAAGGAATGTTTATTGCAAACATTCACTGTTTTCAAAAATGAATCCAAAGAAAAAGAAAATAAATATATGGAAAATAAAATTGATTTGGAAAAGAAGATAAAGGAACTTGATAATATTATTTTTAAAGTGGGTCAGTCTGCTCAAATAGTGCACATGTTAACAAAGCCTTCAGTTTTTTATGATAATATTTACAAACAAGCTCTAGGTTATCAAAATCCGTTTTATTTCAATAAAGCTTAGCAGATTAAACCAACCTTGTATGATGGTATTACTATTTCATCTAAACATTTTGTTATACCTGTGATTGATGATGAGAAAACATTGATTTTGGAAGAAGAGTCGATCAAAAATTTCTAAAAAAGAAATGGATCTAGTGATATGTGTTTCAATCTTGATGCTGAGCTTTTGAAATCAAAAATTTCTTACTATGATGAATTCTATGTCGTTGAATAGTGATTATAAATATGTAAAAAAAAAGAGAAATGATCTTGTGATATGTGTTCAATCTTGATAGCGAGCTTCTGAAATCATCAAAATTCGCATAATGAATGTTTGAAAATGGATAAACAACATGGAAAAAACATTGTATTTCTCTTGAATTGTCAATACAACTTGATCTAGAATTTTTTTTAAAAGATGAATCTTGGGATAATCAAAATGCTTCTGAAATTCCAGAATATTTTAAAAATAATGATTTGAAAGCTCAGCTACAAGACAAAGACACTACCATTTGTAAGTTAAAAGAAATTATAAAATCAATGAGAGAAAAGTCCAAGGAAGAGAATGTCAATTATGACTATTGTGAAATAGAGACCAAAAATGTAGAATTGGAAAAGAGTGTGGCAAAATTGCTTTCGGAAAACGAGCGTCTTTGTAAAGAAATTTATCATGTGAAATAGGTTTTTAAAGAGCAGTTTGATTCAATAAAAAAGACACGTGTTTGTACTAAAGTACACAGTGACTCTTTAATTGATAAACTGAACTTAAAATCTGCTAAAAATGAGGATTTAAAAGCTCAAATTCAAGATAAGGTTTTTGTGATAACATCATTGAAAAACGATTTACGCAAAGTAAAAGGAAAAGAAATTGTCGGGAGTGAAAAGTTCACAAGTTACAAATATGAGTAGTGTTAGCATCTTAACTGATATTTAACTGTGATTTCGTTTTAAGCTTGGTTTGGAGCGAGTGAAAAGTCGGGGACAATGAATTTATCCTTTTTGGGGCATTCTCGGATCGAAATGCATCTTGTTCTATGATCCCTAACAGTTATGAAAATAACGAAAGTCAAATTAGTTAGTTAAAAAAAGAGAAAATAGGAAAAATACAAAAATATTAGTGGTAATAAGTACATATCCTTTAAAAATGGTAAAAATGAGGATTCTCTAAACTATTGATTCTTTAATTCCCCTCGATGAACACTTAGCTACTTTTCGAGATAATTAGTCGAGGGGGATCTAGATTCTTAGTTTTCTAAGTGCTTACTTATAGCATTCCGTGAGGACACGACAATATCTTAGTATGGGGGATTTTGGTATGCGTTTAATTACACATACCTTTGACCACTATAATCAGACTTAAATGACTAAAAAGGTACCAAAAATACATTGTATTTGTATGTTTTACATTTGTATTATGCAGGAAATGGATATCTAAGAAAAGGACAAAAATCAAAGCCAAAATGACAAAACCGAGCACGAGAACAGAAAGAGCGTGTAAGAAAAGTCAAGTCAAAGCCAGAAGTTAACGAAAAGTCAAAGTCAACATCGGGAAGTGGACTTGGAAAGAGCATCGAAAACCGAACCTAAAATCCTAAACTGCCAAAAGTGGGCCCACCCGTACCCACCTAGTGGGCCCGGGACAGCCCACTTATATCTTATACACCTTAAACAAAAATAAAAGCCCAAGTCTAATTTTTATAATACCCGGCCCAACAACTAGCCCACCATCACCCTTATAACTCCCGTTAACCATAACCCCCTTTATAACATCCCCGTTAGTCCTAAAAGGACTAACGGTGCAAACACAAATATACCACCAAGGACCTTTAATGCATATACTCATATAAAATGGAGGGACCATTCTTGCCAATCCACCAAACTCTCACCCTGCACCAAACAAACAGGCAACCTATTTTCCCGCTCACTCCCCCATTGTTACTGTTCACCCTCCATCCCCAAAATTACTCTTACCCCGAGGTTAAACCCACTTAACCCACATTCTAGAAGCTTAAATGATGCAATGGATGACGTTTTTGGCACCTGACACGTTGGCGATCCAAGGCAATCATTGGGGAATGATTGCGTGGACACAATCAAGGGTTGTGATGGATTTAAAGAAGCACTAGATGATTTAAAGGGCCAAGATTGATGCTGCTTTTCCTCTCACACAAGAAAACCAAGCCAAGGATCTAGGTCCTTCTATCCGGCCTATAAATAGAGGGCTTAACCCTTGTAGTAAAAGAGTGTGGTTCTAAGATTTTTTAGTATCTTTTTAATGTATTTTCATTTAAGTTTTTAAAGTTATTCTGTATTGCAAATTCCTTGTAAAAGTTTAAGTTTTTAATGAAAAGTTTGAGGTATTGTTTTTAAGATTCTGTGTTTGATCATTTAATATAACCTGTTAAGCTTTTTAAGCTATGATGCAGCTTATTGATCTGACCTAAAAGCTTCACTAAGCTTTTAGCTTCTTAATCTTTGCCTTTGTTTACTGTTTTTATCACTTTTATTAACTGTTTTACTTATAAAAATCTAAAAAATACCAAAAATCACAAAAAAAGCTCAAATGGATGATAAGCTTACAATGGAAGAGCTTATGGGTTTTACTAGCTTGTTTCTAACAAGCTAGAGCTTGTAGAATAGCTCTTTTGAGCACTTGTTTGCCCTGTTTAAGCAAGGGTATTTGTAAGTTTTCATTTTTCCACTTATAGCTTATTTACTATTCAACTGCTTATTTGTGCTTATTGTCTGCTTATATTTGCTTATTTGTGTTTGCTTATGATGTTTAATGCTATTTATGCTTGTTTTATGGTTTAGAAATGATTTGATTGAGTTTTCATATAAACTGTCTTAAAGTAGCTTATAAACTTGCATAATCTATTTCAGCTTATTTGAGTGCTTATTTGTTATTGAGATTTGCTTAATATTATTTGTTTTACTTATTTAACATCTAGTCTTTTGAATGTGTGCTTTAAATATGCATTAATCTCTTCAAAACGCTAAAACATTTTTGAAGTGGTGATTGGGGGTTCAAGGGTAAAGTGGGTGAAAATCGGGTCAAACTGCTCTTGGTGCCTTTTGAGTCAACTTTGATTAGTGATATTAGTCATAAAAAATCATTTGTTAATGTTTTTATAAGTGTTAAAATATTCAAATTTAAGATTTAAGAGTTCATTGTTGAAACTGTTAGTTATAGCTTATCAGTGCTTATTTGATTGTGCTATTGCTTATTGTTGATTTGTGATGTTTTTGAGTTTGTGCAAGTGTTAAAAAGAGGTTAGAAATAAAGCTCTAAGGCCTGCAATTGTTGTTTTAAGTTTTACCAAAACTGTCAAAAATTTGCTAAGTATTGAAGAGTTTGAGAAATTGCTTTTTCAAATGCTTATTGTGGCTTATCCTGAATTTCAAAATGTTTTTTTTAGAATTTTTATAAATAGTTTAGGATTTTTAAACATTTAATTTCATTTAAATCGTTTTTAATTCATAAAAAATTATAAAAAGTCAAAAAAATATAATTCTTTTTTAGAAAATTTTCTTTTTAACATTTAGAACCTAGAAAAATTAGATTTGCTTTTGTAGGATTAAAATTGCAAAATTTTGTTTTTTATAGAACGGGATTGAATCCCATTCACGTTTTTAGAGTTTTTAAGCCCTAGTCTCCTTCGTTTTTGGTCTAGTTTTCTTTGTTCTAGATTTTTAGTCAATTAAGACTTATAAAAACCAAAAAGATCAACTTAGGACTTATTTTTGATAATTTAGGGTTTTTAGGTCCCGTTTAGGATTCTCGTTTTGCGTTTTTAGTTAAAATTTGTCTACCCTTATGTGTTTTTAAGTTTTTGCCTTAATTTTCTCGTAGTTTTAGAAAACCAATCATAATCTTGTTCTATTCAAGCATCGATTCTCAAAACGACTCTCGACTTTCAATTGCATTCCTCGATGGGGATAACGACCCGGGAATCATACTCCCGGATTACTATAATTGTGATTTTTTGATTCTTACCCTATATTTATATATTTATATATTTATTTATATTTATATATATTTAAAAGGTGTAGTCAAGCTAGATCAGAGCGTCTACATAGGGGCGACCCCCTGATAGGCAGAACGGCCCCCAGATATATATGGGACTGTCGGGACCGTCGTCAGGAGACGTTACCATTTCCTGACTATAAATACTACACTATTTCTTGCAGATTTTCAGACCTTTTTGCACAGATTTTTCAAATCACCTTCTCTCTCTAAAATTCTCTTTCTCTCTCTAAATCTCTTGATCACTAACATAGTTTAATCTTGTTTCGAATGATCCAATCTCTTCTTCTTCCTCTTTCTATCAAGTGCAAGAGAAGAACACTCGTTTTCGCCAAGAAACAAAGTGTTATAGATTAGTAATTTCTTCAATCTTCTTCTATATCCAAACCTCTATTGTTTGATCTTGTGTGATTGTGTAAATCCGGATAGTGTATAAATCTGGAAGTGTTGATTGAGTGTCGGTTAGTATTCTAGTCTTTAAAATACACTAGTGAAGTGGTAGATTGGTTCTAGCTAAGATTAGGACTCGACATTTAGCTTAGTGTCAGAAAACAACGTAAGCGACTTGTAAACGATTTTCTCCGCCTGAAGGGAGCTTGTTGACATAGTGAAATCTCGAGTCGAATACTCGAGGAGTGGAGTAGGGCGAAGAAGAGCTCCGTAGCCGAACCACTATAATTCTTGGTGTTGTGGTTTGATCGTTCTATCTCTTATCTTTTATTTACGTTTCCTATTTATTGTTTATATTGTGATTGAATTGTAAGTAGATTAGATATATTGGTTGTTCATATTATTGGTTGATATCACATATACTCGAATCAGACGTTTTTATAAACAAAGTTTTTAAAACACCAATTAACCGGTAAACTATTCAACACCCTATTCTAGTTTTCATGGAGTATATGTGTGTGTGTGTGTAAACGGTGTATAAAAATCTCTAACCACAATTGATGATAAAACATAGCTGGCGTTCATGCAGGCAAACCCTATAGTTAGTGGGAAATAATAAATCAGTGGATCGGGTCAACTGGCGAGAGAGAAAAAAGAGATGAATGAGATGGAGAAGAAGAATGAAGGTTCTGGAATTTGGTGGTGGAGATAGAGTTGGTAGGATTTGATGAGTAAGGGATACGTGTTTTCTTATGAGATACTCACCTCACACAAACGCACGTTGTCAGCTATAATAAATTAGCGGGTATAATAAATTAGTGGGTCGGGGCAGGTGCGGGTCGGCACGGGTTGGATCCACAATTAATGCACTCGTCAATCCTTATGTTTTATAAGGTTTTATAATATCAACCATATATTTTTATAACTATTTATTTAAAAACAAGGTTATTGAAAGCCATACTTAACAAAAAGTATATTTTGTAGGAGTATTATAAATACAAATTACCTTCGACAAATAAAAAATTAGTTAAGTTTGGAGGGGGGTTATATGAAATTCCATTTTAATCTAGAAGTTCTGAAGTTTGCTTACGAAAAAGAACATATGTATCTCAACAAGTCATGTGGTTTACCAACGGCAGCGACTAATCATAATAGCAGTGGTTTACTATATAATATGTGGATGAAAGTTTAACAACATAGTTTACGTGCTTCAAATATAATGTAAAGTTTATCAAAGAAGAACACCCACTTACCACAAATTTGTTGTTTATCGATCCGAAGAAAAAAAAACCAACAACAAACGAGGCACGATGTAAACATTTATGATACCTTTATATGTTTAATATATACATACAATTTCAAACAAAGGTTTATATTATTAGTTGATAAATTATAGGTCTTAACTTATATGCGGGCCTAGATTCATCTAACTTTATTATTAGAACGAGGTTTGTCACCCGCTCGCTGTCGCGGGATGCGCGAGTCTATTTTTCCAGCGGACCGATAACGCCAAGTACTATTTTTCAGCGATTGAGACTCACCTTGCAACGAACCGATAACCCTAAAGGCTATTTCCGTGAACATTTTAAAATATATATTAAACTTCAACATTTTTTATAAAATCGTATGCATGTCAGAACCATTGCAATATTGGGCTCGTTTTGTTCGCAATTCGGCGATCTTTTCAGCGACATTTTTTTTCTGAATGAATCGATAGATATGCACTCCGTAATTGACGAATAAAGTTTATTTTATTGAAAAGTCGTAAGTAGATGAAAGTTGAGGGTGCGCTTTGAATATTGAGTTTTAAAAAATATAAAAGAAAAACGTAAATAGGTTAAAGTTCAGGGTGCGTTTTGGAAATTCGGTTTTTTAAATATATATATATATTAAACTTCAACATTTTTTATAAAATCGTGCGCATGTCAGAAGCGGTGCAATATTCGGCTCGTTTTGTTCGCAATTCAATGATCTTTTCAATGACATTTTTTCCCGAATGAATCGGTAGATATACGCTTCATATTTGATAAATAAAGTTTGTTTTATAAAAATGTCATAAATAGGTTAAAGTTCAATTAAAAATATATAAATAAATAAATCTCAAAATGCGTGCGTAGAGGAATATTTTATTCCCTTGACACTCTTCATGAGATACTGCTCTTTTATATATATTTATAATTTGAAGAGAGTTATTTTAAATATCAATTTTTTCTCAAATAACAAAGAAATCTCGACCGCTTATTTTCTTGTTTAGATAGTAAGGGATATTAAATAATTTTTATATTAAAATTCAATTACACATAATTTATATAATTTAAATATCTCATGAATCA
>BQNB010155376.1:0-15403 GCA_026074375.1 Tanacetum coccineum
CCATTTTCTCTTTCTAAACTTCTTCTAATTTCCTTCTCCTTTCTACTTGTATTCGAGCAACATAGTATTGAAGTGAAGTGATCAAAGGTAACCGACAGTTTGGATGAGTCATGGAACTAAAAGTGGTTTCATTGTTTAGGGTGATTTGTGGTAAATGCATGTTCCAGAAATTTCAGTCTCCTCACTTGTTCCAGGTAAAAAAAATAATTCAGCGTTTGGAATTTTAGGTATGGGGCTGTTGTTATGTTATGTTTGAAAAAAAGCTTCTCATCGTGAACTTTCGTATTAAATTGTTAAAGTTGTATGAATTATGTCTATGAGAATATGCCAAACATAACAATTCATACCCTTTACTTGACGAAACTTGCCTATTGCATTGGTCATTACGTTGTGCTTCATGTAATGTTGGTTTACATATCAAATAATATGTACCATTCGATGTGAAGTTCATATCTCTGTATTGCTTTATAGCAAGCTATTATTTATCTCTATTGTTTCATCAACACATGGTGATTTACCATTTTCATATCAACGTATTGAAGGCTTGAAGCTATTTTCTTGCGCATAGATATCAAATTATATTAACACCCTTTTGTATTGTGACAGATGAATGTAGAAAAGCTTCAGAAGATGGTTGGTGTTGTCCGCACCGGTGGGAACGGTAGCGTTAGAAGGTATCCTTTTCTCTCACGCTTATAAGATACACCTGTATAATTTAGCTCAAGTTATACGAAACTTGCCTATTTGAGCTGTTATTCTATCTTGGTAAGAGCTTATATCTTACGTGTATATGCAACAACTTGAACAAACATATTTAAGCAGTGTTATTCTCATTTGTAGGTGTATATCAATCCCAAACAGCTCTTAGGCAATATTTTATTGGTGTGTATGAAGCTACGGTCATATGCCATTTTCATCAGGGCCTAAGAGCACTTATAAAGTTCACTCATCTTCTCCATACACCCATCGGTATGCTAACTACTTAATTATCTGAATTACACATACCTGTACACCTGTGTTCAAAACTTAGATGGGCTTATTACTATTATAAGTAAGTTAATTTGATAGCCAATTTAGCTAAAAACATATTTGACTTTGAACCTAGATATAAATTGATTACTTTTGGCATGAACTCGGCTCACTATGAGAAGGTTTGGTTTTTTTGTTGTTAATTCGGTTTGTGTGTATCAAAATATAGTAAAATATAAGTATGCGCCTCCCCAATGCAAGGCGTGCGCTTTCTCCCTGTCGCTTTACGTTTTGGCTGTTTGTATGTTGTTTGCAGCCATTGTGTCTGTCAAGGTAACTATTTTTCAATGCAATTAAGCACTCTAAAGAATGAGGATTCTGAAATTACTTATTTTAAGTGTATGTTTACTGCTGTTTTCAAAACTGATGTCAGCTAATGCATGTTACGCAAGGCGTGTTTGGGATTGCTTATTTGTCCACATTATTTTCTAACTTTTTAAAGGCAAAAATTATTATAACTTTTGTTATTTTTGTAAGAAACGAGATCAAAAGTAGATTTTTTTTTGATTGGGTATGTTAAATATGAACCTGCAAATGTATGTAAAAACGAGATTGCATGTTTTTAATGTGGTTTTCGTGGAATACTGTTGTTGCACGCAGATAAAAAGGTAATCTAACTCCCCTATCCATTATTATTTTTGTCCACGTTATATCATTTTTGACCAAATGCGTGTTTAAAAAAGTTTGCATCTCTTAGTTCCAAGTTTTCTTTATCTAAGTAGTGGTTTATTTGATAAATGTGGGGTTAAGAAACTTGGTGAAGGTTATCCGTAAACGACAAAAATGCAAGTTAAGTCCTCTTCAAAAGTAATATATAAGTGGTGTTTGAATTTGCAATTTTGAAACTAATTATATCGTTGTTGAAGTTTGAAGTTGCAATGACCATTTACTAATGTATAAATAACAGACTCTGCTTCTCATTATTTGATATTTTGCTTCCCAAATAATTCTCTTTTGGGGCCTTAGCTTTTTGGCGCTTATCTTTTTGATTTGGGGTTCTCTATTAAAACGTAAATGATTAGGTAAAATAATTGAAACCAATTTTTTTTGGAACAGTGAGTCACCGAGGGTCTGGAGTCGTTGTTAGTTTCTAGAGATCTTGATTTTGTACCCGGGAAAGATGGAGCGAAGGTATGCTATAAAGGTACTGTGAATACGCTTATTTGATCTATTTCAAAAAGAAGTGTCCATTTCAACCCATTTACATATAAATGGGTTGAAACGGACCATCTTGATGACCCAACCCAAAACTGAACAACCATCTGCAAACACTGTATTTAGCCGTTCTATGCAGAACTTCGAGTGCTCATCAAGTAGTAACAAGCAAAATAGTACGACAAAAGAAAACACACGAGCTCTGAAGTGCATCATCAAGCTGATTCTAGGAGTGTACCTGCGTGTGTGTCGACTGGTCGTTCAGACATGACTGTCGCTATCATTGGTGATGCGTCACCGAGTTTTTATGTTGTACCTGCTGCAAACAAAGACACTGCAGCACACGGTGAGTGTTGTTCTTTTACCTGAAATGTTTTTACAGTGCACTTTACTGGTCTTAGTAGCAGATTTAGCTTTTGGGTATTTATTTACCATCATTTGCAGATATGGTTTTCAACCAGTCTGTGCACAAACAGCTTGGAATGCCTTCTTTGGTGACTCATGCTTCTCCAAAACTTCTTGACTCCTCATCAAGTTTTGTCAAGCGTAAAAGAACACCAGAAGAAGACCCAATGACCTCTCAAATGCACCCTGAAGTTAAATCAAAAAAGGTCAGAACGCGTCTTGGAACTGATCATAGAAACACAGTTGTAGTCATCAATAACCCTGCATCACAGACTTTGGATACTAAAGCCATTGCCACTACCAACGCTACACCATACCATGAGTATTGTTTGGTTTTCGTCAACTGTTTTTAAGAGGGTTGCGAAATGTCGTTTCTTCTATTTAATGTGTCCCTTTTCTTTTTCAGTAATAGCAACGAGCGGGTCTACTAAACCAGATTCTAGGCGACGTAAAGGGGGTGAAACAAAGCTCTAAACACATAGGTTGGGCTGTTTACTTCATTTATTTATGTCTACTATTGAATAATTTACGATATATTCATACTGTAGTAGAGAGCTAAACTAGGAAATCGATAAGCCTACAAGTCATGTCTTTCGGAGAAAGTCTTGAAACAGATGCTCTTCTTCATTTACACTTATATAATAGTGATAATACACACTTAAAGTTAAATAGGTGGGAACATGCTTATCATTGTACCAAACAAGCAGTTTAACTAAACAATCTCAAACATCCCTTATTTATCAACTTATTGAAAACTAGGGGCATAGCAGTTTTTCCAAAAACTATAAACTGCTATTTTTATTTATTTCATGGTGTGTTTGGATTAGGCTACTGTATAAAACACCAAAAATTAGACGACACTTTCTTAGAAATACAACGATTTTTTTAGGTTAACCACTTAAGTTGAAGTCAACATGTTATTATTACGTTTGAATCACCTCAACTTGAGATGTACTAATAAGATTTCATATCATGTTCACGTCACTTACAAAGTATTTTTTTTATACAGTATCCTCTTTCTTGCATGATGGGAGTTACTGAGTTAGACTTTGACTTTTGCTTAGTCAAATGAGTATTTGCTTTTGTAAGGTATCAACATCCTTTTTCTATCATTATTGTAATGATGCATATGTATCCAGATAATAGTTAATCTTCTACTCAGGTAATTGTTCATCCCAGTTAAGCTAAATGATTTAATTTAACATTATTTTATATTTTAAAGTAGCCTGTTTGACCCCAAAAGTCAAACTATGCACATGTTTTTAATTTATGATGTGAAGTAGATTATGATACAGAAATTCAAATGAATGCAAGGTGTTTTGCATATTTCGTGGAAGCTTTCTTGCGTTTTTGTGGTGAATGGCTCAGGTTGGAAAATGGACATTTGAACAACGTTGGAAACTCTCAAGCTACAAAGCCTTTCTGACTGGGCCGGCTCTTATTATGTTTTCTACGGTCCGTTTATTTGTATCAATTTTTATCCACATGAGACTAAAATTTTGTATTTACTGTGCATGTGCAGTGTCTCAGTAGTTGATTTCAAATACATTTGTTATTTGTTTCTTATTAGCAGCCCCTAAAGTAATCACGGCTAACCCAAAACGACGCCCGTTAACCGTCCCGCAGCAGAGTGCGGGCAAACCCCCTCGTTATAAACAATGCGTGATTACAAAGCGCCAATAATACATTTAAATCCAATAGGTTTCTCTAGAGGATGTTGATAGTGCTAAAAAAAATCTGTAAGCCCATTCCAAGCTTAGCAAATAAATATCACTTTTTATTGATACCAAGGATGTTAATTTGATCATATGAAACCTCTATACCCATTGGACGATTTATACATCGAGTCTTCACAATAAAAGAAACATACAATTTTTTTTGAATCATTGTGTATTCATTATGTATTCATTGAAAGATTAGCTTGTCCGGTTACTATCCTTTTAACTTTAAGATTAGGTATACATTCTATTTTTTTGAATTTTTAACATACAAAAACGCATAATTCTATTGTAACTCTTCCGTAATACATTTTTCAAAATGTATAGCGTAGCCAACAATGCTGCATTGACTTGCTTGCTGATCCACATCAAATAACTAGAGATAATTAAATATTGACAGTATAAATAAATAATGTTGTATTGGTCCAACAAAGTATGCATTTAAACAACCATTTTACTGATTGTATCGGAGAGATCAATTGTTCTTTTACATTTTACGCAACAAATTGCTTGACTGTTAACCACAATGATTGAGATGATTATACTAACTGTTTGTTAATATTGTATGTAGGCAGGATTTTAACATATTGATCACTTTCACTTGCACGGATAGTTTAAAGATAGTATCATGAGTGGGTTGTGTCGGTTGGGTAACAGGTGAAAACGGGGTCGGGTCAAAGTGGGTTATTTTGAGTATTATTGGTTGCCTCTTGACCCGTTTTGTATTTAGCTAATGCATATTCACTGTTGTTGATCTATTGTATACGAACGGTTCATCAATTGCAAGTTATTTTGAAATTCATATTGATTTTACAGACGATATGAGATTCATCGCCTATTTCTTAAACGTTTATGACCATTTGAGAGTCCCAGTTCTCTTATTCTTTTTTGTTTTTCTAATAGCAAGATAGCCCGCGCATTACGGCGGGACATAATTTTTTGCAAATCGATTATGCAAAACATGACCACTTTAAATCTCCGTTGTGTAAATTTTCTTTTTTTTCTCTATTTTGGCCAGGGATTTTTTTTTTTTGAATTGTGGGCTAGTTTTGGGCATTTTTTTCGCTGTCGTAAAACGACGCCGTATTAAAGTAATGCGAAACATGACCACTTTAAATCTTTATTGTTTAAGTTGTTGAAATTCAAGTATGTTTTGGAGATAAATATTGAACAGTTTCTTTCTTTTATCTTCATACGAAACTCAAATATTAGCTTTTTCAACAAAGTTTAGAATACAATTATTTTTAAGTGTTCTGCCTTCCATAGTTTTAGGAAGTGATTACTTGCATAGTTTTAGGAACTGTTTAAAATGAACTCGGCCCAAAAAAAATGAGAGCCCAATGCAAAGTTTTAGGAACTGAGTAAAATAAACTTAGCCCAACAAAAAAAATAGGAGCCCATGGTTAAAATGGCGACGTTTTGAACCTCAAATGTGTATATATATTAATACCTGATATTGATCAAAATGTCTCAAATTTGATAATTCTTTTTTAATTTAAGGGTTGTTAGACAAAAAGTGTTACGGATTGAAAGAGTGGATCTGGGGTTATTATTGGGCTGAGCCAATGAATGAGATCTTATATTAAACCAAGTGATGAGATGATCTCCTGCACAATAAAAGATAAACCGTTAGTCTTACCGTAGGGACGGACCCCACGATTAGACTTCGGCGTGAGAGTAAGTATTTATGTTTGTGAGAGAATGTCAGAGTATGTGTGTGTAAAATGTGGTCAGAAAATCGTACCTTGTGGGGTGTCAGAGTGCCCATTTTTATAGGTGAGCCAAATATTAGGTTTTCCTAATATTTCGCTTGTACCTGTTAGTGGGTCGAAGTGGGACCCTTTTCAGGAAAGGATCCGCTTATAATCGTGACTTGCGGATATGGGTTTACCTAGCGGACTTCCGCTGACCTGCGGAAGTGTCCTCTGAAAGCCCTTCGTCCGTCTTGCTGCCTCTGGACCGTAGCCAGTTTGGCCTGGGCTTAGTTTTGGTCCATTGTGCCTTCTGATTGTTTTATTGGGCTTGGGCCCATGCATGGCTTATGTAATCTAGGCCCAAAAGCCTGTTATACATGTTATACGTCATCAAGTCCCCCCAGGCTAGTATGTCTAGTGCGTGCGACTTTGTTGCGTGCGGTAGGTATTACTAGACTCAGGTTCCGGTACTCTCCTTTTCTTTGCGTCCTCCACGACTGCTTGTTTCTTCGCGACGTCTCTTTGCCCTTGTTGGGTGGGGTATGGGCGACGTGGCCTCTTCGTAGCCTTTTACATTATGACCGATTTGACTGTTTGGTCCACTTGCTCAACTGTCATCAATATTCTTACTTCTAATCCTAGCCGCTGACTCGAAGGTCATGACCACGTGTAAACATCCGGGAGTACTTTGAATTTACTATACCGACGGTATAAATACTCGATTTGTTTTTCAATGTGTCTTTTCCACTTCTTCCACTATTTCGCCATTGTTGAAATTTTTCGAGCTTGTTAACCTTTTTATCTGCGCTTCACCGTTCTTTGAAAAATTTCAAGTTTCCAGGTTAAGTTTTTAGACTTCTTTCTTCCGTCATGAATGCCATTACAGATGTTAAGTGTGTTCTTACCCAGAAAGCACTTGATGCTTTTTGTAACAAGTTTCATATCCTAGAGGAGGTGCATCCCGTTTTGCCCAATCATAATGATACGATGCACGAGAGGCCCGCTGGGAAAATTGAGTTGTACACTAGGTTTTTTTGTCTTTGCCAACTTTAGATTGCCATTGTTCACCTTCCTTATTGACGTACTTAGGCATTTTCGCATCAATATATCCCAACTCTCTGTTATTGGGGCGGCCAAGGTTTCTCACTTTGAAATTTTATGCCGTGTTTATGGGATCATACCAACTGTTGGGTTATTCCGGTGCTTTTATGTGAATTCTAAAAAGAGTGGATGGATGTCGCTTAGTAAGCGTTCCGATAATGCTTTCGTATGTTATACGAAACCCCTTGATTCCCTTAAAAATTATAACGATCACTTTTTCTGGGTGGATGACTTTGCTTGCCCTGCTTCTTTTCTGTGGCATACTGCCAAGCATGTGACTAGGGATCCTGATCCAGTAGCGGCCGACTTTAATATACAAGATTACGCCACTCTTGTTGCTCATCCCTCTCCGTTCCGGAAGTTTCCAGAAGCATTCATGTGCTTGGTTGGACTGAGCCGCCATTACACTTTGGATGAGGAAACTTATCCCTGGTTTTTACATAAGAACGGAGAGGGTGGGTGCCTTCTGTTATATATGTGTTAGGTGTTTTACGGCTTGTTGTTTTGTTTTCGACTGTGTGTTTTTTTTGTGCATAAATGGATATCTTTGCTTTCATCCATACCCCGGATCCTACCAAAGTAAGAGTTGTTGAGCGAGAACGAAATGAGGATGAGCTACGGTTACTGGATACTACCATTGGTCGCATTGTTCCACTACTTCCAGTTGCCCCTGATCGTGGTGAAAGCGAGCTGGAAGCAAGTGTTGAGAAACTTTTTGATGAGGGTGGTAGTGGCAACCAAACAAAACAATAAGATTCCGTAGGGGGTGGGCAAGATGCTAACATCCAGCCAGTTGTTGAGGCTGCGGATACTGTTGTTGAGTACGCGGCTCCTGTGTAGCCGAGACGTCAATGGAAAAGAAAATCCATGGTTGTGGATACGGGTGAGGCCTCCCATCCTCCCAAAAAGCTGAAGGAGGATCATGGAACCCCGAGTGGGACCTCCGTAGGTGGTAAGTCCTGGTATGCGATCAATTGCTTATTGGAGCCGTGTTGAACGCTAAAGTCGAGGTTGCGGCCATACCTACTTTACCTTTTGTGACAGCTTCCGTATCTTCCACGCCGGAGCGTGAGGGTGGAGATCACACTGATTCCGTGGCTGGACTCAACCTCCGTGCTATTGGGGCTCCTCTAAGGTTCATTATTTCTTCAGATTCCTCTCACCATACTGGTACTAATGTTGCGGAGGCTGAAGTTGATTCTCTTGTCAGGTCTTCCGTTCTGATAATGACAACTGTTACTACCATTACTTCCACGGTTGATCCTACTTCAGTTACTAAAGAGAAACCTGTTAAACCCTCTCTGTTTTGTGCTGATTCTTCTTCAGCTGGTGGAACCGATCCCAACACTGATGTCTTCTCGGATCTCAATAGCAATGACTTTCTTTTTGGTGCTATCCGCACCGTCATCAACCCTGATACTGATCTTCAAAAAATTTACGTTCATCAATAGAGCGTGACTAATGGGTCCCGTCTTGATGACGGTCGCGTCTGTCACGAGATGGTTGATGAGTTTGCTCCTCCTAAGTATTTTGCGTCTGTTCGTGGAATGGAACATGACCAGCTATTTACTGAGTTTAATGTCGGAGCTGCTCGCCAAATGTCTTTAAGTGCCAAGGTAAGAATGCGTGCTGAGTACAATGTTAAGGAAAAAAGGAGGTTGAAGTCTGTTGTTGAGAGGCATGGTGAATTACTGAAGGTCAGAGAAAAAGAGATTGAGAATCTTAAAGGGCAGCTGTTGTTGAGGGAAGCGAAAGCTGCGGAAGCCATTCGCCTCCGTGCTGAAGCTTCTAGTTTTGAAACTATGGAAAATCCCTTCGAGATGAGATGAACGCTTTGAAGGAGCGTAACGCCATCCTTAAAAAGGAGCGAAATGATCTGGATGTGAAGGTGACAGAACTTGAAACTTTAGCTGCGGGCAAGGAACGTGAACTTACTAATTTGAATGCCCTGATTACTTCTGTCAAGTCTCAAAATGACAACCTTGTGGATCAGGTACGTGCCTTTATATTTAGGTTTTTACATATTTTATTGTTCTAACTTCTTATCTGCATGTTTCCGCATAATCGTAGGTACATGAGCTGGAGACATCTTCTTCTGGACTCCAAGAGAAAGTCACAGTGTACCAGAATTGCATGGAGTAGCTTGAGAAATTTCAAGATGATTAGATGAAAGTTGTTAATGATAAGTTTGACAAGCTATATACTGATTTTGTAGAGATGGCCCTTCATTTGGAAGATAAGTTCTATCCTCACCTTCTTACTACCATCTTCGGCCGTAGATGGCTTCTTACCAGGGCATGGAACTTGCTATCATTAAGTGCCTGAACTCGCCTGAATACCTTTATGCTCTTGGAGCAGCTATCGGTAAGGCTATTGAGAAAGGTATGTAGGATAGGTTATCTGCTGGGATTACCCATGGCAAGGAAAGCAAGGTTTTAACGGATGTTGCTACTCATAATCCTTCTGCGAAAGTTGACTATATTTCTGCTTTGCAACAGCTTCAAAATTTGAATTTCCCCTTGCTTGCAGAATTGAAATCCAATAAGGAGGCTAGTATCAAAATGATGGACATCCTTCGCTTAGAAAGGCCTCTTGTGGACACGTTATGGTTGGATGAGCTGCAACCCAATGTTGACCAGTTGATGGTCCCTATTTATCACTCGCCGGACAAAGTTGTTATTGGTGCTACCGCTCTGTCACTTGCCTTGGATGTTTCTAGTGTCCGGGTCCAGAAGATTAAGGAGAACATTGCAAATCAAAGATCAGCTCTTTGTGATGTTTTTGTTCCTTTATCTGAGCCCTTCTCCGCTGCGGTTTTGACAGGTACGGAAGGTACTTCTGATATTGTGTCCGCTACTGCTGACACCACCATGACCCTGTCCACAACTTTTGCTTCTACCAGTTCAATTGCTCCTATCTTCGTGGATGATTATGAAGTTATAGGTGCGGACGACCAAGCGGTTGCTGATGCGAATGCTGCTTCCTTTCCCAATGTTGATGATGCGAAGTTGAATATCGTTCAGTAACTTTTTAGCCTACTTGTTTTCAGTACTTTCTAATATATTTTGCCATGGTCATACGTGACCTCTTTGTTGTGGTCTTTTGCTTGCAAACAATTTTTCTAACTATTTTTATTCGTTAGATACCGCGGTCGCTTGTGACCTTTTTGATGCGGTAAAGTGTACTTGTATAATTTTTAACGTTTTAATGCTTAATATGATTCTGCTATCGTTTTAATACCGTGACGATATGTTTAACGTGATAGTCTTACTTGAATATTTGTGGGTTATTCTCTCGATACTGGGTTTGCAATACCTCTTATGTATATTTGAGTGAATTATTATGTTATTCATCCTTTTGTTATACGTAATAACGTTTATTGGGTCATGCCCTGTTGCGTGCGCGTCTTAATCACATATAAAATAACTTTGCAAAGTAAAAAACAAACATTTTAAAAATAAACTTGTGAAGGTAGCTAGTCTCCACTTTCATTAAAAAATTTAAAAGACATTACAATGGATAAATAAGATAGATTGAAATGCATTACCTCACTGCGGAGTCCGCATGGGTGAGTTGCTTACATTTTGTGAATGTAACATTTCTTGAGGTTGCTGAAATTCCAAGTCCGCAGAAGCTACTTTCCGTCACGATCTCTTAATTTATATGCGCCTTTTCCAACTGCTTCAGTAACTTCATACGGTCCTTCCCATTTGGGGCCTATCTTCCTTGTGTCTTCTGCACGGCTTGCATCGTTGTTACGGTACACAAGGTCTCCCGGTTTGAAACTTGCACTTCGAACTTTGGAGTTATAGTACTTCTCCCTTTTTGCTTTGCTCTTTGCCTTACGTATTGCTGCTTCCTCTCTTCGCTCATCCAAAAGGTCGAGGTTAATTTCCAGAGCTTCATTGTTTTGTACTAAGTCCACTTCCGATGTTCTGAGTGTAGGCATGCCAATTTCTGCTGGGATGACCGCCTTCGTTCCGTATGTTAATGAGAACGAGGTGTCTCCGTTGCTAGATTTTATCATGGTGCGGTGTGCCCATAGAACATGAGTGAGCTCTTCCATCCAATTCTTGCTCCTTGCATCTAGCCTTGCTTTTATTCCTTCTCCTAAACTACGATTTGCTCTTTCTACCAGTCTATTGGTTTGCGGATGTTTAACAGAAGCAAAGTGTTGGCTAATACATAGTTTTTTACACCAATCTTTGAATAGATTGTCCCGGAATTGTTTTCCATTATCTGAGATAATCTCTCCTGGGAGTCTAAATCTACAGACAATGTTGTCTCACACAAATTTTTTGATCTGATTGCCGGTGATGGTTGCAACCGGTTTTGCTTCAATCCAATTTGTAAAGAAGTCAATAACTACTATCAAGAATTTGACTTTCCCAGGCCCTTCCGGAAAAGGTCTGGCTATGTCAATTCCCCATTTGTAGAACGGCCATGGAGATGTGATTGGAGTTAGATTTTGCTGTGGATTCCTTGGAACAGGTTTATGAACTTGGTAGTCTTGGTACGCTCTTATTAGTGTCCTTGCGTCTTTATGCATGGTAGGCCAATAATAACCGATCTTTAAGGCTTTGGCCAAGACGAATCATGTGCCTGCGTGCATGCTACAAGACCCTTCGTGTATTTATCTTAGAACATAGTTTGCTTGCAGTGGCCCTATGCACCGTAGCCATGGTCCGAGGAAAGATTTTTGTAAAGAGTCCCATTAAGTACGACAAATCGCTGAGACTTCCGTCTTACTGCTCTTGCTTTTTTCGCATTCGCTGACAAGGTTTCCTTCGTGAGGTATTCGAAAATGGGGGTCATCCAGGTATCTCCTTCTTCTTCTACTACTGCCAGTATTTCCACTTCACTTATTGATTTTTCTTTCAGTTGTTTAACCAACACTTGCTTACTCAAGTGTGTAAAGCTCGTGGATGCTATTTTGCTTAGTGCGTCAGCTTTTTTGTTTTCACTTCTAGGGACTTGTCTAATTGAGAACGCTTTAAAACTGCTGGTAAGTGCTGTTACCTTTTCCAGGTATCAAATCATGTCAGCCTCTTTTGCGACGTATGTTCCGTTCACTTGGTTGGCCACCAATCGTGAATTAACATTTGCCTGAAGATTTTTAACACCCATTTGTTCTGCTATCCTTAATCCGGCAATCAAAGCTTCATACTCCGCTTTGTTTTTTGTGGCGTCAAACCTGAATCTTAGGGCATAAGTGAATTACATCCCTTCTAGGTTTGTGAGTATCAGTCCTGCCCTGGAACTATTTGTGCAGGATGATCCGTCAGTAAACAAAATCCATGGTTCGGGGAGTTCTTCTTCTACTTCCATCAGAGTATCCGGAGAGTCCTCTTCTGGTCGTTCGACTATGAAGTCTGTTAATATCTGCCCCTTAACTGATACTCTAGGTCTGTAATGTATTGCGTATTCTCCTAATTTGATGCTCCATTTATGTAGCCTCCCTGCTACTTCCGGTCTTGATAATACTTGCTGTATTGGTTGGTCCGTGATTACTATGATTAGGTGTGCTTGAAAGTATCTGTAGGCGCTTACTGGCATGTACCAAGGCCATCACTAATTTTTCCATTGATGTTTAGTTTATTTTCGAAGTTCTTAATGCCCTGCTGACAAAGTAAATAGGCATTTGTTTAGCTTCTCTCTCCATCATCAGTGTGGAAACTAGAAGGGGGGGGGGGTTGAATATTTTACACGTTTGTTTTACGTTTTAAAAGTTTACTTTCAAAAATGTTTAGATCCGAGTTATAGGTTCAACTAATTCACAATATGAACAAGCAATAACTATCTAAACTAAAACTAGATAACAACAATAATAATATAAAGAGATAAGAAAAGAAACGACCAAACCAAGATACCAAGATTTTATAGTGGTTCGGCTACGAAGCACCTCTTCGCCCTACTCCACTCCCCGAGTATCTGACTCGAGATTTCACTATGTCAACAAGCTCCCTTTAGGCGAAGAAAACCGTTTACACGTCGCTTATGTTATTTTCCGACACTAAGCTAAATGTCGAGTCCTAATCTTAGCTAGAACCAATCTACCACTTCACAAGATATACACACTCACAAGATCTACACAATCGGATCTACACAATATCCGAATCACACAAATACACAAGATAAATACAATAGAGGTTTGTTACTTAGAAGAAAAGAGGAGAGATCACTAATTAACACTTCGTTTCTTGACGAATACGAGTGTTCTTCTCTTGCACTTGAATGAGAGGGAAGAGATGAGAAGAAGAGATTAGATCACTTGAAACAAGATCTAAGTATGTTAGTGATCAAGAGTTTTAGTGAGAGAAATAAGTTTTAGAGAGAGAAAGAAGAGACTGAAAAATTTTGTGCAAAGAGGAATGAGCAAGGTGGGACCTTTATTTATTCCGACAATGGGAAAAGTCTAACGGTAAATGTTGGCGTCCCCCCGGATCCCATATAATATCAAGGACCGCGACACCATAGACTCCACTCCCTTTTTTGTGTCTTTTTTTGGGAGATTGGATCTGGTGTAAGAACTTTCGTTTTGGGAGTAAAAATTTGAATTTCAAATTTTATGTTTTTAATAAAACTTTTCTTTTAATTAGAAAATATTTTGTATAATTAATTTTATGAAAATATTTTGTAAAAATGTAATAGATGAGAGAAAAATATTTTCTTGATCACTAATCATGCTTAATGATTTGTTTGTTCATACCTTAAGTGACCACTAATATTAGAAATGAAATTTTACGATTAATAATTTGTAAACGTTTAATTTTATCGTAAACGTTTTTTACATTTTGTTATTATCAAAACGTTGAGAGGTCAAAAAATATAAATAACATTTTTAAACATTATTTGTATTAACAATCTCTCCCTTTTTGATGATGACAAATATAAACTCATTTTGTATAAAATTAATGAGTTACACATTATTAATGAGTTTTGTTCAATTTCTCCCCCTTTTTGTCGAATTCAAAAAGGATAATCGTCGAGTTGTTGTAGGAAGAAAGAAATCGACGATATCAAGACTCCCCCTTGATGTATGCTCCCTCTTGTTTGGGGCACCAAGGGATCGATCTTACAAAAATTATGTGCTACAACACAAAGTTAGAAATACAAGTGCAAGACAAATATCTTGTAAAGCAACACATGAGTTTTAAGTCACCCAAAAGAGAGTTTCATTCAACCAACAAGAAACTCATACAATAGAAAATGCAACCAATACATTCATACAACATAAAATAAAACTACAACATTATAAAGACATAATAAGGCATAGATCTACACTAGTGAATTTTTGAAGGGTAGAAGATGCCATAATCAAAAGATGGGTTGTTTATTATTAGGTGAACTTAAGCTTTTGAGATTGCTCAATTATAGTGAGGAGGTTGTTATTGAGGATGGAAATTAAGTAGAAGGACCAATGATGAGAGATTTGATACGATTTAGGTCATCTTTCAATGCATCAAATAGATTTTGGGTATCCAAGCAACAATGACAAAATTATGAATGAAAGTTTACTTGTTCTAAATAAGGTGGAGGGATATATGGTAAGGTAGGAGGTGAAGGATTTGTGGCCTTATTTGCTTGTTGGAGATTTATGTCAAGCAGATTTGATAGGTGATGAATTTCATTCAGGTTTTGAGTTGAGTTTTGTAAAGGTGAAGAGTAGGAGAGAGAGTCATTTGAGATAGGAGAAGTGGGAGAAGTCCTAGTTGGTGGAGGAGAAGGTGGCGAGGAAGGAAGACCATGACTTAGTCTCCAAGGTTCAAGAATGGCCCTTTGGTATTTTCGTGAGTAGTCACGAGGGGATTTGCTAGAGGATGACATTGAGAACTTGAAGAGAAGTGAAGGATTTAGAAGTGAAGATGTGATTGAGATTAAGGAGAATGATGTTCATATATAGAGGAATTTTGGGAAAGGCATGGTATTGAAGAATGAAGATTCTAAGAGGTGTTTTGTTTAGAAAGGAAAGAGTGGCTGGAACTAAGTAGAATAGGGTTAAAGTTGCAGAAAATAGGGGACAAGAAAGTTTGTGGTTCCCCTGATGGTGGTCCCGCAAACCTCAGGCGGTCCCGTATATATTAGGGGGGTCGCCCTTGATTTTGGGGGGCCGTTTTCTGGGCATTTTTACCAAATTTTCCTAGGGTTAATTGTTTTTTAGAATAACTTAAGTGGGTTGGAAGTATGATTGTGGCATTTCCATTTATTCAAGAATTACATAATCTAGCTAAAAGAGAAAAGAAATCATGCAATGGTGCCAAGTAGAATCATATAAATGACTTAAAGATCAACTAAGTTTCA
>BQNB010155377.1:0-15403 GCA_026074375.1 Tanacetum coccineum
TGACTCTTTCTGATACCACTGTTCCATAAAAGGCGACAAAATCACACATGCTCGGCCAAATCCATGGACAAGACACATGTGATTGCTCAGTCCTTAACTCGAGTAGGCTAAAGGATAGAATCATTTAAAGGGCAGGATAAGACATAGGATACACATATAATTGTTGATAAATAAACACAAAACAAATAGTCTAAAAAATCTAAGGTTGTCATAACTGGCTACCGTCCATCCATGAGTTCAAGTGTCGAAATGCAGAAATCTGATCGTAACAGCAGTGACGGGCTAGTATCAAATGTAGAATTGAAGTCCTACTTTGAACTGATGGAGCAGATTTTACTAGCCCGACCTTTAAAATCATACAAATGGCTCATAGTTGCACCATCTCCATATCTCGAATGACTTGTTGGTTTTATAACACGTAACCAACATAAATATGCTACAGAACTTTACACTAACTACTTTTTTTTACAATATACAACATACATATCCCCCTAATTGAGATGAACAATATCAAAAGTGATGATACAGGGGGGTCTCTTCATAGATCAAGAGTGATAGGTCTCCCACGAATGCGCAAAATTTCTAAACCCATTTCCCCGAACCATGGACTTAAGTAGCCAGAGATTTCAACACAAAGAAAATATACACTACAAGGTTGGCTAAGGTGAAATGGTGTAAAGATACATTTAATATAAGGGGTTAAAAACAAGGATTGGCTAAACAGAGTGATCTAGGGGTATATTGCACTAAAAATGAGTGCTACAAGGGGTTTTAACACACGAGGTTGACAAGTCAGTGTAAAAAGTCGATAAACGCACACAACATTACACATATGGGCTGTATTTTGGGTCAAATTCCTAATTGTTGCCTTCTTGAACAGTCTATTCCTGCTAATCAATTAAGTCTCGAAATGATGTATAGGCCAAGTTCTAAAGTCTATAATAATATCGGCACACTTATATGTTTGGTGGATTTTTATATAATAGATGAAAATGGAATCATTAGGCTTAACCTCATCAATTGAAATAAAGGGTAATAGTGCGTTCGACAAAGATCTATTCTAGTTTAGTAAGAAAAACACGTCAAATTTTTTTAAAATTGGCACAATTTTTCAAAGAAAACTAGAAAATCAAAGGCAAATATAGGTCAAGTGATAATTCTACTCCCATCCCCCCCCCAATTGGTTTGTACAATGTCCTTATTCTACATTAAGGAAATGGAAAGTCAAAAATAAGAGTAGAATTAGAATGAGAGACTCCTCTAAGCATTGCTCTGTACTTCGAATAATAATGGAAAGAGATGAACTCTTGACCAGCGTATCCTGAGAAAACTCATATCCCTTCAAATCACTAAACAAACTAAAAGCATTAAACGTTTAAAGCACAATATACAGGAAATCCTAACTCACTTTCATAAGAATCACGGTTGCATTTAGCATATGCAACAAGCCTTTTAAACCACTTGGTGGCCCAAGTGGATGAGTGAAGTCTCATGAGGGTTTACAGAGAACGTACCCACAAAGTTCATTTAATTATACACGGTTTTGTAAAAGTTTCGAACATAATTAAGGTTTACAGCAAGGAGTTACGGCATAACCATGAATTGGGTTACGCCGTAACCATGTGGCAAAATAATTTTAAAAATTTGATTGTATCTAGTTATATCGTAACCATGGAAAGGATTACGTCGTATCTATATTTGTTACGACGTAACTGAAGTGGTTACGCCCAAACAGAAACATTTTTACCACATGAATACGAGTTAATGTGACCTCGAATTCCATTTCCTTGCTGTGAGAACCTGCAAAACTAAGTAAGAAACATACAAACCAACTAAAATGTATAAATTTAAATGAATTCTATTACTAAAAGACGGGTTGTCTCCCGACAAGCACTTTCGTTTATTAACGAGTCTTTAAGTTAGACTCAAATCACTCTACATCTTTCTTTGGACCTTCCCTCATGTGTCCAGTTCTTTTTGGATCATTTCTCAGAACCTTGATCCGTTTCTCTTCCTAATGGTAAGGTATCTTCTATTTCTTTGGTAACATAAATGAAACTGTAACCACTATCAAACGAGTATCTATTTACTTTAAAAGTTTCTACGTGAACCTTAGGTAGATCATACTCTTCTTTGTCTAAACCGCTTTCTTGTCTTTCATCCTCTTCAAACCCATGATCGTGCCACCAGTTTGTGTTATCCCCCTGTACTTTCTCGCAATACTCCCATATATCCTCAAGCATATATCCTTTCTTTCCTATCCTTAATTCATATTCATCGGTTAATTTATCGATTTCTAAATCCAACACCCACTTGTAGTCATCAAAAATCCTTGCTCGAGGATCTTTGGCGGGTCCTACTTCTCCTTTAAAACAATCAATAAGCCATAATTTCAGTAGAGCCTTCTTTACTGAATCACTTATGTTATTGTGATCGACCTTAATTAATACCCATTCTTTGAAGGAATAGTCCCTTGGTCTTGGTTTTTATCTTCTTGGGTCGGAATAGAGATCGAAGTGGAGGTGTCTGGAATAGAATTTTCACTGCATCATTCTGCATACCGGTTGTCCTAAACTAAACCTTCCCCCTTGGTTAATCCTGTATCTTAATAGGAGGAAGTCAGGAAATGATAAACCGCCTCCCTTTATGCTTTTTATTTCATCTTCAAGATGACAGTATGAATATTTCAATGTTCCTTGTTCATCAACTCTATAGATCTCATTTCCCCCATTGAATAATTTCATGGTTGGGTCACATGTGGGACAAACCTTGAGTATTTCATTTCACTCTTGCTTGACAAGGTTGCAAAAATGCACGCTTGGGTGTTTGTGTCAGGTTTAAGCATCCTTGCCTTCTTGCTACTTCGTTCCTGCATATAATTATCATTGCTGTTTTGATGATGCAGGTTGTTAGATTCCTCAAATTGTGGGGACTTATCTAACGGTGCATTACTAATAGTAGAAGGCTCATCATTACGAATTGAATTTACCATATAAACCTTTCCTACAGGATTCGTGAAATTATGAATTCTTTTATCCATATCGAAAGTAACCTTGTCATCCCCGATTCCTAAAGAAATATCTTTATTGAAAACGTTGATCTCGGCATGAATGGTTGCTAGGAATGGTCTCTTAAGAATCATAGTTTCATTATGTGTGTTTAACATATCTATTACCATAAAATCTGATGGGAATAAAAACTTATCGATTTTAACAAGGACGTTCTCCACTATTCCCATAGGAGCCCTTTTTGTCATAGCAACCATTTCTACTAGCATGTCAATTTTCTTAAGGTTAGCCAGTTTTAAACGTTCAAACATGGATTTGGGTATGACATTAACACTTGCACCTAAGTCTGCCATAGCATAAAAATTTAAACTTCTAATAGTATAGGGAAGAGTAAAACTTTCTAGATTTAACTCCTTCGGTAGTAGTTGGCATGGCAGGACTCTTTATGGCACACCTTCTTCTTCTTGAGCCACCCGTTCATCAATGTTAGAAATGAAAGATACTCCATAGAGTTTGTTAGTTCCATTAGAAGATGTATTGTTAATTGGTGCCTCATCATTGGCGTAAACTGCCTTGCATTGACCAACCGATGAATTAGGTACTTCACTAGCAGCTTTTGTATGAAACTCCTTTGTTAGCTGCTTGATTTGGGTTTCTAGATTTTTGAGAGAGGCGCTTTGGTTTCATGTGTTAATATTTGCGTTCTCCTGGAGTTTCTTCACCCACTCTTCCATCTCAGCCCTTCTTCGTGTTGACTCCTCTAGGTGCTTGCTTATAAGCTCCTCCAAGCTTGGCCTTTTTTCTCTAAAAGGCAGACGATTGTCAACGTGTACGTTGTATCCAGGCGGGCCCACACGATATTTAGGTCCATTATTGAAAGGGGAAGAACGTCTAAAATCACCATACTTAACCTCTTCAACACTCTTAACTTCCTCGTTTAGTGGACACTCCTTGTCGAGATGAGCTCCTCCGCAAAGTTGGCATCCCACTTGAATAATATGCACATTTTCTTTTAGCTTCTTCATGTCTCTACCTAAGCTATCTAGCTTATTTACAATGGCACGATTCCCTCAGAGTTACTGCCACTATCTATATTCCTGCTAGATGAACCGTCATGTCACTTTTGAGAGTGGTCAGCCATAATCTGGATTGCTGTCAAAGCTTGAACAAGTTTCATACCAGGAATTGGCCCATGCGAGTCTAGCAATTGGCGGTTCATAGTGCCCAAACCATTATAGAAGATGTTCACCTTCTAATGGCTATTGATGTCATGAGTTGGGCATTTGTAAAGCATGTTATTGTACCTTTCCCAAGCCTGGTACAATGTTTCATCACCTTCTAGTTTGAAGTTTTAGATTTCTTCAAGCTGCTTGGCGGTCTTGGATGGTGGACAATATCTTTGGTTAAAGACTTTTTTAAGAAGATCCCAGGAATCAACGGTTCATGGGGATAGTCTGTCTACCCACCTTTTAGCGGCTCCAGTGAGTGTAATGAGGAAAACGGGTAGCGTGACTATGTCGTGTGTTACTCCTGAAATGTTGAACAAACTTATCATGTCTAAAACCCGCTCAAGATGCTCATGAGCATCGTCATTCTTCTTCCCAGAAAAGGTGTCGTCCCTTATAACACCTCGTGTTTTCAGGTCATTTACGACGTCAATTAATTCACTATTTATTTTTATTCTCGTACGCGTTTGCTTTTAATTTTAATCATTAAGTTAAATCGCGTAAGCTAAAAATTATCATTCAACGTAAACGGGCATCAAAAAATTAAATGTTTACGTCAAGCAAGTGTTAGATAATTATTTAGAGGATAATTATTAACTTTGCACATTTTATTTTTATTGGTTACGTAAAGTGTTTACGTTTCGCGATAAAATACGTTTAGGCATTCACGGAACCACCAAAACTTATCTACGCTTCAACAAATACCCATTATTATACCCAATGTTCAAAGTTTTATAAAATTCACCTATGTTATTTATCATAGCCAAATTTTACATACAAGGACCCAACTAGGACATACACTTTACAAGTTATAAGTCTACACTTAATATATACAACTTTAAGTTTCAAGTAATGCAAGATATTTCATAAAAGATCAAAGACATATCTAGTACTCCTCCCCCCCATAATTTTCGGATACAAAGTGATCCCAAGGGGACCAAGAGCACACAAATCACCAACTTGAACTTGTACAAACCTAAGCTCATTAAACCTTATGTCCATAACTAGTTAAATTAACCACCTTTTCCCTTAATTCCCTCATCTTGTCCTAAGACTTTCCATAAGAGACTTGGACTAGTCTTGGTGTATAAATAGATGCAACTAGTAAGGAAGTAACACACACTCATTTCATTAGCCAAAAACCAACACAATCTCTTTGTTTCTCTCTTCCTAGCCCATGGCTAACATACAACATATATACACAATCCATACAATTTTATTTACCACACATTCAAGCATTCTAACATCATATCTAAGGTATTACAAGAAGGTTTGAAGGTTTGGATTAGCATTTACAAGGGTTAATTAAGAAAGGTTTAAGATTAGGGTTTTCATTGGATTTAGGGTTTTCTAAGTCTTGGAAGCTTAGGTTTAATATCTAAACTAGGGTTAAGATCTTGTTGTTCATCATCCTACTTCATATTAAGGTCATCTAAAACTCTTAAACTCTTTACATTCATGATTTTATGTGTATATATCCTCTATGTAGTAAATCACCATCGAGGAAACTTAATAGCATGTAAAATGGATTTTTACTCTTGTTCATGGTTTGATAAACTTTGTCATATGTAATATGAATGTTAAATACATGTCGTAATAGAAGTATAAGTATTATACAAGTGTTGGTTTATTTATAAAAAAGTATATATAAACTAGTTACTTAAAAGTTTACTTAATAAGTTTATATGTAAAAGTGATGTGAGGACTTGTTATCATGGAGATTTCTTGGATAAATAATGGACTAAAGGACCTAACATATATGAGACTTGTGATATAAAGGGTTGTAAAAGACTTGTAGCAAATTATCTAAGCTAAAAACTTATAAAAACAAGTTTAAACATATTTTTAACAAAAAGATCTAAAGGTTCTGTTTTAATTTAAAAAATAATGTATTTATTTTATATTTTTATAAAATACTACATGTTACAAGGATCGTAGGCATATAAAGAACTCAAAAAATCGAGCTATAACGAAGAAGTTATGTTATTTGCAAGTTTATATAATTAAATATATAAAAATACCTTATGAAAAAAATAATTTTATAAAAATTACTGTTCACATAAGATACTTTGTGGAAAATACTTTATAGAACTTTTAATTACGAAGACGTGCTCGAAAGAATCACTAAAATCGGAGTTAAAACGAATAAGATATGACGTTTACGACTTTACGATAATTAAGTTTATAAAAATAAATTTATAAAAGTGCATGAACAGTAAAAAGTACTGTTCATCAGAGGGTTGAAAATACAAAAATGTAATATTTTGATAACTCTTCTTAATACGAAGTCGTGGACGTAAAGAACGTACAAAACGGACTTAAAACGAGAAAGTTACGACATTTTTACTAAGGAAATATTTATAAACATCTTAACTTTATAAACATTATTTCTCAAATACAATTAGATGGTGATGTAGCTATATAGAATTATATATGGTCTTATTTAATCAAAGTACTTAGCACTCATACGACCTATAATTAATTAGGTTGCATTCGGGCGTATTTGTGATGCATTTTTAGTTTGTGATTTACATTATTGATTCATTCACTCAAGGTGAGATTATAGCCCCACGTTTTACTTGTTTTACATATACTTTACAACTGTTGGTGTGAGAACATGCTTGTTACTAATCTCATTTTTATGATTGGTTGAATTTATTACATGTGCATTTACAATTCGTTTTGCAAACTGGTCTACATACTCAATTACTTATTTTGGGACAAAATACATCGCTTGGTTAACTTTATGTTTGAAAACAAGGACATTACTTTACTTTTACCCAAATGATTACGGATTAGCTTAAGCGGATTGAATTGTTAACTACGAGTTGGTAGGCGCGAATGTTATAAAATAGATCTATTGGGGTGTGACAATCGCCGTTCGGGTGATTAGCTATCGCTAGGCAAACAAACGTTATACCATGTCAGAGTACGAAACTACACATACATGAGTGTGAACTTTTACCGTGCCTTGAATAAAGTGGCATACACCCAAGTCTGAGCCGCAGTTTCATGAACTTAGAGTAATCGTAATCATTGTTTTATACACACATGAATATTTACGTTGCCTTGAATAAAGTGGCAATACATACTTTGAACAATGGTGGTCCAACTATACTTAACTTTTTGTGACAATTGTATGGAATATAATAATCATACACATCTTTGATTTCCAACATTCATACATACATTTTGGTGAATATTTAAGGATTGCAACGGTCATACATACTTTACAAAACTTTGGTTTAACATTTATACTTAAACAAACCTATGAACTCACCAATGTTATGTTGACACTTTTAAGCATGTTTTTTCTCAGGTAAATTAGATGCTTGGCTTAATTGATGTGCATTGGAGTCTAAACTTTACAAGACTACATTCATGGATTTCTACAAAAAAATCTCATTGTATTATTTCAGTCTTACATTATTGATGCAAACTTTGGGACCAACGTTATAACAAATTTAGATTTTGGCTAAATCAACGAGATTACTTTTCAAACGACTTATTTAGAGTTCGTTCTCTCATATCTTATGCAATGTACGTATGAAGTAACACTCTCGGACATAATTCCGCTGCGACCCAATTTGGGGGTGTTACTGATTGGTAATCAGAGCCAAGGTTATAGAGAACTAGGTTGCATTTTACCTAGACTATAACTGTTTTACAAACATTGCATCATACAAAAGGGTTTTAACGGGACATAGACACACTATTTTTTGCATTAGTTGGTCGTACTAGATGCTTACATGATTAATATACGTGTTTATATTACAGTATGTATATTACTACTGGTCTTATATAATATACTTATATAAGTTTAATTTTGCTTGTTACAGTAGTCATGTCGCGTTTATGATTTTATGAAATCTAACGTATATTATATTTTCTTGTGATTTTGAAGAAAATGGCACCAAAGAAAAGAACCACAAGGGCATCACCAGCCACAACAACCACCACCACCACCACCACACCGGTCACTAATACCCATCTTAAGGCATTGATCGACCGAGGCATTGCCGATGCATTGGCAGCACATGACGCTGACAGAAGCATGAATGGCGATAACAACCATAATTCGAGAATGGGTGTAAGGAGACAAGCTCCTCTTGCTCGTGAGTGCACGTACTCAGACTTCATGAAATGCAAACCCCTATATTTCAAGGGTACTGAAGGAGTTGTCGAGTTGACTCAGTGGTTTGAAAGAATGGAAACTATGTTCCTTATAAACAACTACACTATGGAAAACTGTTAGCCTTAATTATATTAAGTCAAACAAGAATGTTATCGGTCTTATAAAGTCAAATTGAGATTTGTAAAATAATAGGCTAGTCGGGTTTAATGGGCTTGGATTGTAATCTAATATTGTCCGTGTTTCGGGCTCAAAGCCCAAGATATGCCAAGCCCAGCCCAATTAGAAAAGCCCATATGCCTACATGTTGGCTAAAGGTATAAAAGAAACCCTCTCCACACATGGAGAGGGTGTTGGTTGCATTTGCCTTACTTGTAACTCACCACTTTCTCTCTCTAATCTAACATTCCAAGTTCTTTTCATCCTCTTTTTTCTTTTCTTATTTCTGGCTCAAATAAGGGCTTATTTAGGTTTGTTTATTGTTGTGTTTGGATTATATTATGGGATAACATGTGGTATCACTGGCCAAGGGGTGTTAGTGTTAGATTCTTGTGGTTTAATAAGCTAAAACGTGGCTTATTTTGTCAATAAGCTAAAACATGGCTTATTTTGTCAATAAGCTCACGTCTCATTTTCTTGTGGGCTTATTGGTTTGTTTAGCTTATGTCCTCTTTGCTATACTAGTTCTAAAGCTTATTTTGTAGTCATTCCATGTCTTAGATAAGTTAATAGATCGTTTTAAGCTTATTTACGAATCGGCTTATTTTTCTTCTTTTTCTTCTCGACGTGGTGTATTCTTGTTTGATTTGGAAGATACACAAAGAGTCACGTCATCCTTTTACTTTGTTCTTCAAACTAACTTCTTAGTTTTCTCATAATTTTTGTGCTTATTTTCGAGCTTATTTGTTAGCTTATTACAAGCTTATTTTGGCTTATTTGTGAATTATCTCATTTCTTTGTGGTCCCAAATCGGTTAAGTCAAGGGAACAAAGATTCATATTTTTTGCTTCACAACACAAGGACAAGTTGTTTGTTTGTGTTTGTGGTCCTTCACCTGAAAGTAACTGCAAGCGAAATATGTAAGACAGGTCAAGCGATATGTTAAACAGTCGAAGCGAAACATGTTAAACTGTCAAGTGAAATATGTTCATTGCCAAGCGAAATATGACAGTTAATTGCCAAGCGAAATATGTTATGGACAAGCAAAATATGACAGTTACTTGCCAAGCGAAATATGTTTAGAAGTTTAAGCGAAACATGCAACTTTCATTTTTTAAGCGAAACATGCAATTTTTAACCAAGCGAAATATGCAATCCCTCAAGCGAAATATGCCAATTTTAATTTCACGGTTTTTCTATTGATTTTGTAAAATCCCGACAAGTAAACTTTTTTCCTTCTTGGTTTTAATCATAGAGTTGTAAAATCCCGTGGAGTTAATTGCATTCTCTCTCACCACAATACAATCAACACTTCATAACACTTAAGATCCGATATCCATTCATAACTTCATCAAAATTTCAAATTCAAATATCAATTTGCAAACTCAATCATCGAATGCTCTTCATAATGCTGTCATGGAAGCGGGTAGCAAAGATCGTTACGTTCAGTGGAAATCCAGAATTAAGAGATACATTGACACCAAACCTAACAGTGAACTCATCAACTATTGTCTCCAAAATCCACCATACATGTATCAATGGGCTGAGAAGACGTACCAGTTGCTGAAGGGTAGTTCTGAAACAATACAGAGAGGTATATGGTGAAACTATAAGAATGTTTCACATGACATGCACGATCAAACTGAATGCTAAAGCTGATGCCGTTCAGCTCATATCAAGGGGATAGATACACGATATCTACTCCATTGTTGATGCTTGTCGAATGCATGTGAAATGTAACAAGCCATTGAAGTTGAAACAAGGTGAATCAATCAATGTTCAAGATCTTGAAACCAATTTATATTAGGAGTTTGGAAAATTCACATCACGGGATGGTGAATCACTTGAATCGTATTACTCACGGTTCTACAAGATGATGAATGAGCTTGTCAGAAATCAGTGTCATGTTACAAATCATCAAGTGAATGTCTAGTTCTTACTTCAACTACAACCAGAATGGCAAAGGTTTGTGACACTTGTTAAGAGAATCAAAGAGCTGAAGACTGTCTATATCACAACTTTATGACTTGAGCAACACCAGAATGAAGTCAATGAGATAAGAGCTGAAAGACTAGCACGTACTGCTAATCCACTTGCACTTGTTGCTCAACAACAACCAGTTTACCATCATCAAAACCATCCTACTCAAAACACTCAATATTCCTCCAACAGATCGCAACAGTCTACCAGAAACAGAGGAAAAGCAATTGTTACCTCTTCTGCTCCTACTTATGATCCAGAACCTGCTACGGTTACTGAAGATGAGGAAATGTCAAAGGAAAAGGAGATTGACAAACTCATGGCTTTAATTTCTCTCTCGTTCAAGAAAATCTACAAACCTACCAACAACAACCTTCGAACTTCATCAAACACCAGTCGAGCTAATCAAGATAATTCTCCAAGAATCAACAGAGGAACTGGGTATGATAATCAGAGGGCAGTTAATGTTGTTGGGGCTAGGGAAAATGTAGGTACTCCAGTTGTGCAGAAGTCTGGGATTCAGTGTTACAACTGCAAGGAATATGGGCATGTATCAAGGGAATGTCAGAAACCAAAACGAGTAAAGGATGCAGCTTATCACAAGGAAAAGATGTTATTGTGTAAACAAGAGGAAGCTGGGGTTCAGTTGAATGCAGAACAAGCTGATTGGAAGGATGATACTGATGATGAGTCTGAAGAACAGGAATTGGAAGCACATTATATGTACATGGCACAACTTCAAGAGGTTACTCCAGATTCAGTTGACAATTCTGGACCAATCTTTGATGATGAGCCAATGCATAAGCTCGTCGAGATAGTTCTATTCATCGTAGACTCTGGGTGCTCAAAGCACATGACCGGAAATCTCAAACTTCTAACTAATTTTGTGGAGAAATTTCTGGGAACGGTGAAGTTTGGAAATGATCAAATTGCACCAATTCTTGGCTATGGAGATCTGGTTCAAGGAACGATTACTATCAAAAGGGTTTATTACGTCGAAGGGCTTAATCATAATTTATTCTCCGTTGGTCAATTCTGTGATGCGGATTTGGAAGTTGCTTTTCGGAAGTCTACATGTTATATCCGTGATTTGAAGGGAAATGATCTTCTCACAGGTTCTCGTGGCACAGATTTGTATTCCATTTCTCTGCAAGACTCAACAACTCCCAATCCAATTTGCTTAATGGCTAAAGCAACATCGTCTCAAGCATGGTTATGGCATCGTCGTCTATCTCATTTAAACTTCGACACCATCAACTTGCTTTCAAAGAATAATATTGTGAATGGCCTTCCAAAGCTGAAATTCATCAAAGATCATCTGTGTTCTTCTTGTGAGCTGGGGAAAGCAAAAAAAGAAAATCTTTTCACACTAAGACTACCCCGAGCTCAAAAAGACGGTTACAACTTCTACACATGGACTTATGTGGTCCAATGCGGGTAGAAAGCATTAATGGAAAGAAATATGTTCTCGTAATTGTTGATGACTACTCCCGATATACTTGGACTCACTTCTTGAGGTCCAAAGACGAAACACCTGGAGTTCTCATTGATTTCCTCACACTTGTCCAAAGAGGACTTCATGCTCAAGTTACAACAGTTTGAACTGACAAAGGCACGGAATTTCTTAATAAAACTCTTCATGCATACTTTGCAAAAGAGGGAATAAGACATGAAACGTCAACTGCTCGAACACCTGAACAAAACGGCGTTGTCGAAAGACGGAACCGTACTCTTGTTGAGGTTGCTCGAACAATGTTAAGCGCCGCTAAAGTTCCTCTATTCTTTTGGGCTGAAGCAATTGCAACAGCATGTTTTACTCAAAACCGTTCACTTGTAATTCCTCGACATGAGAAAACACCTTACCATATCATCAATGCCCGGAAACCGTCAGTTAAGTTCTTTCACATCTTTGGCTCTCTTTGCTACATCGTCAGAGATGGTGAAAATCTTGATAAAATGAAGGAAAAAGGTGATGCATGTATTTTTGTTGGGTATTCTACTCAGTCAAAGGCTTACAGGGTATTTAACAAGAGAACAAGAATAATCGTTGAAACAATTCATGTTAACTTTGACGAATTGCCTCAAATGGCGTCAGATCACGTCAGTTCTGACCCCGGTCCACAATGTTCAACAACGGTACTTGAACAAGACAGTTTAAGTCCCGGTCCACAAAGTCAAGAAAATGTTCCTCAAGTTGCTGAGACAGTAACAACGTCAAATGAGCTAGAATTGCTATATAGTCTGATGTTCAGTGAATTAATCAATGGAACTTCTCCTGTTATGTCAAAGTCTTCCGCTGTACATGCTGCTAATAATCCTGATAAACGTCAACAACATAACACAACTCACACTTCTACAACAACCGATGTTGCATATCCACCTCCATTGAACATTCATTCAACACATCAAACTCCAACTCAAGTACCAACTGTCACTGCACCTGAGAACATTATTCAAGCAGAAACTAATACAGAAAATGCTCAATTTGACGAAGATGAATTTATCAACATCTTTAGTACACTGGTACAAGAACAAGGGGAGATATCATCTCGTCGTGTTGATTCGTCAAACATGCATACTTTCTATCAACACCATCCTTCCGTACAATGTTGGATAAAAGATCATCCATTAGAACAAGTCATTAGAAATCCTTCTCAATCAATTAGAACAAGACGTCAGCTAGAAACAAATGGCGAGATGTGTATGTTCGCACTCACCGTGAGTCAAACCGAACCAAAGAACATCAAAGAAGCCATGGCTGATTCAGCATGGATTGAATCAATGCAGGAAGAACTTCATCAGTTTGATCGACTAGATGTATGGGAATTAGTCGACAGACCACTTTGCAAAAATGTCATTAACTTAAAGTGGCTCTGGAAAAACAAACGTGATGAGGAAAATACTGTCATTCGCAACAAATCTCGTCTTGTAGCTAAGGGATATGCTCAAAAGGAAGGAATTGATTTCGAAGAGTCATTCGCACCAGTTGCTCGGTTGGAAGCTGTACGGTTGTTCATTGCGTATGCTGCACACAAATCATTTACAGTGTACCAAATGGATGTAAAAACAACATTTCTTTACGGACCTCTGAAGGAAGAAGTGTACGTAAACCAACCAGATGGATTTGTTGACCCATATCATCCTGACAAAGTTTACCGTCTCAAGAAAGCATTATATGGTCTCAAACAAGCACCAAGAGCGTGGTATGATGAACTCTCCAACTTCCTGGTATCTGAAGGATTCTCAAAAGGTTCTATTGATCCAACTTTGTTTATAACTAAACATGGGGAAGACATAATGCTTGTGCAAATTTATGTTGATGACATAATTTTTGGTTCTATGAACCCAAAACTTTCAAAATGATTTGGAAAACTAATGCACATCAAGTTTGATATGTCTATGATGGTATGTAACAGAATAGTAATAGTTATCTTAGAGATATCTTAGGAGATATCTTAGGAAAGATATGTATTATCCTTTTACACGTTTGTAAAGCCCATTAGGGTTTCCTTGGTGAGAATCTAGAAAAACACAGACTTCTCAATGAGAGTCTAATAGCAAAGTGTGTGTCGTGTAATAGTTGTAGTTAGCCATAGATGAGTCATGAATCATCTATGTGCTTATTAGTTTATTAGTAGTCTTATGAATAAGAAAACCTTGTTCATAACAATGATTGTGTTCTTAATTATTCCGCTGCGTGTTTGTTAATCATTGTTATTATATCCTAGATGGCTAGATCGTGGTTTAACAATTGGTATCAGAGCGGGTTGCTCTTGATATCTAGGATTCAAGGTTTTATAGTCGAAGAATAAAGAAGAAACCTAAAATTCGTATATGGTTTCTTAGTTCGTATTTTTCTGGGCAGCCATGGGAAAACGGTCATAACTCATTCGTTAACCGTTGGATCGTCACGAAATTTTATATGAAGGTTCTACACACATATATCTATAATCTGACTGGAGCGATCGTCAAGATAAGTCTTTGATAAAAAGTTATGCTATGACGAATTGGCTGCAGAAAAGGTATTGTTTTTCAAGTTTTTGTTTGGTGTTTTCTTTGTCTCGACTAGCTTTGGTGAGTTGATTCTGGATCAACGATGAACCCTAGTCGAGATGGACATGACTTGACATGCTTAAGTCGATAAAAACATGTTTTTGGTGGTGTATATTTTCTGTTTTGGTTTATTGGCGAATTCGATGAAGTTAGGGTTTTTAGTAAACCCTAATTCAACATAAACAGGAAATTGTATGTATTCATGATCATGAAGATGGCGTAATCAAGAAACCCTAATTTTTCTAGGGTTTTTCATATAAATATTCATTGTTTCTGATTGCATCAAAGATCACGTTTCTGGTACTTTAATCTTCTGTATTGAATCCTTAATGATTTGGTTCGCTGGTCTTCATAAGCAATTGGTTTCGGTGTCATGATTATCAAGAAGGATTTCACGTTGCTATATCAGATCTTTTTATTATCTTCTTGAACGTGATGATGTGGGTATTCTGTTCGTGATGCTGCTAATGGGCTCAAAAGAATGATTAGTACTGCTTGTAGAGGTTTGTACTGCTTGTTCAAATTGAATGCATGGTTAGTACTGCCATGAGGTCATTAGTACTGCTTATGATAAAAGATGAAGGTTTATACTGGTGATGGACGTGGTTCGTGTGATCATGATCCAAGTTTGTATGATCATGGATGGTGGTTGCTTCAACAGGTAGAGTACGACATCTGCTGATGTGGTATTCGTTTCACCACTTGTGGATTAAGAGATAGTTCGTTCTGATGCAATGGAATGCTTAAGGGATTTTTGTGTTTCGACCATGGTGATTTGAAAGTGGGTTTGGCTGATTGTTCATGGCAGCAGAATGATTATGGGATCACGTTTATACAGCTTGTTC
>BQNB010155378.1:0-15403 GCA_026074375.1 Tanacetum coccineum
ACACCAGGGGCCATTATCTTTATATATATATATATATATATATATATATATATATATCACATCAATTTGGGTATATATATATACACAAGTCAGTTTGTGTGCCATGAGCTTAGACGTAATAATACTATTTTTCATGATAATTGTATTCGTTGCAATTATTATCATCAAATTAACTTGTGTTCAACTATTACATTTCAAACCTATGAATTTCACTCAACCTTTGTGTTAACCCTTTTTATGTATTTAAAGTGCCCTAGCTCCTCAAACGTTTACTGAATGACCTCTGAATTATGATGACCCGAACGGTGTTACGATATTTTTATAACTAAATCAACATCGATGTAAAAATTTATAAATAAAACCTTGAAATATATCCAACCCAACTAAAGCTTGATATATATATATATTACCCCAGGTTGCGTGTGACGAAGCCGTTACTTTCATTCCATATACCTTTGCTATCAATCAGATTTACCTATATTGTTAAGGTGAAGTTCATAACCTCGCCTTTACTTATTTACATGTTTTATAAACCCGCGAGGGGGATACATGCTTGTTTACAAACTCTTTTACATACTCGTTTATCTTATAACAATGTGATTACTTTTCAAGGACTTAGTGAGTTCATAGCCCCCTTTTTACTACTTAATTGTTTTACAAACTCTACGGGGTGAATTACATTGCTTATTTTTACTATTGGACACAAGTGTTTTTCTAAGTGTTTTAAACTGTATGCCTGAATATTATTGCCTAAGTTACCACTATTGCCAATTAAGTCCCCACTATATCATGAACCGTCAATTGCTATTGTAGTGAGCGCGAGTGTTGTGGATAGATCTATCGGGACTGACAATCCCCACCTGGAATTTCTGGTCACAAGTTGACCATGGTGCATTTAACATTGAGAATACTTTTAGGTTGTTGGCAAGCATCCTATACAATTGGGGCACAAACTAGTTAAGGCTTCGGGGGAATGTGTTTCTCTTGTCTACATTACTTGTTTTGGACTTCGGAATATGTACTTAGTCCACCATTACTTCGATCTTGTGGTCCACCTTTTAAATACTTCTTGATTTACTGAATTACTACTTGGATTTCGGATGGATTTCAGAAATAACACTTTTAAATGTTGTAACGCTGCTTTTCTTCTGAAATATTTCTTAAATTATTTCAATACTGCTTTTTACTTAAACCTATGAATTCACCAACATTATTGTTGACGTTTTAGCATGTATTTTCAGGTTACTATTTTGCTAGTGGAGCATTGGGAGCATTCGAGTCGCGTGGATATATATATTTTTAAAGGCTTAATAACTTGAGTACTATTTGACAAACATTTTGACAATGTTTTCTAATACATTATAAATGGAACCTGTGTAACTCTGACATTTTTACTAAATTGAATGTGACATTTTATAAAACGTCTAAGTAGTTTATGTTTTAGCATGTATTTTCAGGTTACCATGACGTAGCACCCCAAAATAATGTTGGTGAATTGTATTTTCAGGTTACACATCTGCTCCCAATGCTCCACTAGCAAAATAGTAACCTAAAAATACATGCTAAAATGTCAACAATAATGTTGGTGAATTCATAGGTTTAAGTAAAAAGCAGTATTGAAATAATTTAAGAAATATTTCAGAAGAAAAGTAGCGTTACAACATTTAAAAGTGTTATTTCCGAAATCCATCCGAAATCCAAGTAGTGATTCAGTAAATCAAGAAGTATTTAAAAGTGGACCACAAGATCGAAGTAAATGGTGGACTAAGTACGTATTCCGAAGTCCAAAATAGGTAAGGTAGACAAGAGAAACACATTCATCATGTCCAACACTTGTATTATTGCACTAAGCTCATGACCTCGAAGCTGTATTCGTAATTATAAGGGAATTGCACCAGAGTTCGTAATTATAGGAGATTCTTCATAATCGTTATCCGCCAAACCATTATCTTCCCATTCATCATTAACAAATAAGTGTCTTTTCCCAGCCTTCTTACACTCTGACTGTCGGTGACCAGGTTCACCACAGTTAAAGCATTTCAAACCACTACTTCCAACCCCCTTAGATTGGTCTCGGTATACCACCACCCACTTTCGTCTGATTGGGAACAAATCGAGAAGTCACGTTACCCAAACCAGAACTACCTCCAGCTACGGCAGGAGAAGATGAACTTCCAACCCGTCGATTTTGTCTTTCAAAAACTATTGCCTTCGTTGTAAGCATTCAGAAAGTGTTTCCCACGGATCCAAAACAGGTTAAAATAAGAATCCATGATCTGGACTCTTAGACCACCAATGTAACGAGAGACAAGTTGATCATCAGTCTCTTGAATATCATTCCTTGCAATTAGTTGGTAAAATTCGATTGTGTAATCTTCAACAGACTTGGTCCCCTGTTTTAGATTTTGTAACCGCTGGTACATCAATCGTTGGTAGTTATGAGGAATAAAGTTTTCCCTCAATAACTTCTTCATCTTCCTCCAACTGGTGACTCTTGGCTTTCCAACTCTCTCTCTAGTCAGTTTCAATTGCTGCCACCATGCGGATGCCCTACCACGTAGTTTGGTAGCGATCAATGAAACCCTTTTATTTTCTGGAACCTCTTTGAATTCAAACACCTCTTCAACCGTAACAAGCCAATCAATGAATCCCTCGGGGTTCAAAGTTTTCCCATCAAACTCAGGAATATTGATCTCATTCCAGATTCCCAACGCCTATTATCCTCCCTTTAATTTCGTCTAGGCCGATCCGGTTGGTCATCAGAAGATGAATCGTCATCCTCAAAGAACGGGTTTTCTAACCCTTCATCTTTACTTCCTCGATTTTTACGATCCCTACGTCGTCTTGGATTCATCATGTCATTCATTCGATCAGTCAATTGATCAACAAACTGACCTAATCGCTCCTCCATTCTTGCCATAACACGCTGCTCAAAAATCGTCCCTGTGGTTTTAATATATTTTTCTTTTTTTCGAAAAAAAAAATTTCGAAATTTTTATAAAAATTTTGAATTTTTTTTTTTTTCGAACATTTTTGCAATCTTTGTCGAAATATATATTTTTTTCGTTAATTTTTGAAAATTTTTTTTTTTTTTTTCGAAAAAATAATTTCGAAATTTTTAATAAACAATTTTGAAAATTTGTTTTTCGAAATTTTTTAAAAAAAGTTCGATAAAATTTTGCAAATTTTTTTATAAAAATAATTTTCAAATTTTTTTCTTAAACTTCTTTTTATCGTAATTTTTTATGTGGTATAATTTTTTTTCGAATTTTTATTATAAAATTTTTCGATATTTGTATATTAAAAAATGTGTAAAAATTTTCGAAAAAAAAAATATATTTTACGAAAAAAAATTTCGGAAAATTTTTAAACATTTTTATAAAAATATAGAGAAAATTTTATAATAAAAATTCTGAAAAAAAAATTTACACATAAAAAAATTTACGAAAAAAAGAAGTTTAGAAAAAAATTTGAAAATTTTTTTTTCAAAAAAAAATATTATTTTCGAAATAATTTGCAAAAATTTTTGAAATTTTTTCAAAATAATTTTCTTATTTTGAAAAAAAATAAATTTCAAATTTCGAAATTTGGTTTTTCGAAAAAAAGAAAAATAAATATTTCAAACCACAGGACGATTTTTGAAACTTCCTCAAACGATTCGTTAGCGAAATTGACTAACGTTGTCACATAATAACTTACGGTACAACGTTTTGTTCAAGTTGGAAAAATAATTTGAATGTACAATTGGTATATCGTAATAAAAAAGTAAATGTTCATTGTGGTAAATTTTAGAAAGTATGTTGGTATTGTATGGCTTTTACCCTTTTCTATATGCCTAGTGTACATGCATTGTTATATCAAAACAATTTTAAGTTTTGGCCCCTTTAAATATATTCAACTTTAGTTCGGCCCCTCCAAGAAACTTCTTTAAGCTCCGTCAGTGATTTAGATGGTATTTAGTTGTGGACAAACACGAAATTCTTTTTGAAGAAATCGATGATGGTGGTGGTGGGTGAACAAAATATGTAACTCATAATGATGGATGTGGTGTTTGAAGTTGAAAAAGATGAAGAGGTAGGTAGGCGTGAGAGGATAAAAAGTTTTTGAAGTTGAAGAAGAAAAAGAGTTTGGCGTGAGAGAATAAAAAGAAGATTGAGATGAGAGGAGATGAGATGTATATCTATACTATTATATAAAGCATTTACAACGTGGGTTTCATCAAAAATTAAGATAAGAAGGTGCAATCTTGACCATCCATCTTATTTTAGAAAATTACATCATAAAGTGACACGTGTCACTTCTTAATTAAAAAATCACTTTTATTTTTAATTTGACAAATCTTTTTATCTATTTATTTTTTTTATGATTTAATTTCATCGTATTTTTTAAAATTTCGTGATCTTTAATTCAACATCCATTTTGATATATTTTTATAAATTTTTAGCTTTTCACATTTTTAGTAGAGTTATTTTGAATTTTTTTAACAACTTTAACTTTAATTTGAATACAAACTTGATTCGTAAAAAATATATACTTTTGGAGACAATGTTTGATGGGTAAGAGAGTGTGTGAGTCTTTATACAAGCGAGAATGATGTTAATATGATGTTGCGGGAAAGCTGCGGAGCGAGTTGGGTTAGCAATTTTTATCGCCGCCGCTATGCGCGGGTATCCAACTAGTATATATAGAGAGAAAGATACTAGGTTATGGTCAACTTGTCCAATGTCTTGTATTTTTTATCAAGAGTAAACTGCAAAATACATCCCGTGGTTTGCACTTTCTCACACAATACATCCTTGTTAGAAACTTTTGGCAATTTACATCCTTCGTTAGGCAAATGTTATACATAATACATCCTTGAGGACGAACGATACCAATATTTTTTCGTTATCTTCTGACAAGGGATGTATTGTGCGGAGAAAACACAGGATGTATTTGCAAATATTTTATTTTTTATTTTTATTTTATTTTTAAATTTTTTTTTCAATTTTATTATTATTATTATTATCAAACATCACTTCATTAGAAAAAATATGAATTCAACAAATTAGAGGGAAACCGAGATACTATCTGGCCCCCCACTTCTTTGGCAATAACAAAACTAATCCTATTAAAAATATGAATAGCTGCACGTGCCCCGATGTCTTGAGCCATGGAAAACTTATGGATCCGCTTTATTTATGTAACTTACGGATCCGCTTCAAGTAATTATTATTATTATTATTATTATTATTATTATTATTATTATTATTATTATTATTATTATTATTATATCAACATCACTTCATTAGAATAATAGGATTTACAACAAATTGGAGGGAAGCCGAGACACTATCTGGGCCTCCACTCCTTTAGCAATAGCGAAACCGGTCCTATTAAATATATGAATAGCAGTACGTGCCCCAATATCTTGAGTCACGGAGAACTTTTGGATCCGCTTCAGCAAAGTCACCGCATCATTCTCAAGTTCTCCAACAAAGATGAGTATGAAAAATGGGAAGAAATTTCGTATCCAATATATGCCCCACTTCGCCTATATTTTGACGCGGTTTAGTTGTTACAGCCTCGAGCACGGCACGACCAGGCACAAAATCAACCGCCCTAAGCCAGTCAGAAGTATGGTCCTCCATCTGAGACTTCCATAAAGCCATTTGTCGAGATGATAGGGAAAAAGTGGATATTGCATCTTTAATAACCCGTGTGAAATATATATCTGTCATTATCTTCATGAGTTTGGGGGCAGCGATCTCACATGGATTACTTAAAAAATCAATCTCCATAGAAGTGTTAAACACACTCAAAGCATCATCAAAGGTGAAACCATAAGCTACAATACCAACATGCCGAAGAAGCTTAGTCTGAAAGACAGCAGACTGCAAACGTGAAGCAAAAAAGGCGTAATTCAAAACATCACCTGTTGAATAAATGCCAAGACCCCCAAATGCAAAGGGTAAGGTGGAGAGTCTCCATTGCCAGTCGCTAAACCCTGGCCCATAAGTAGTGACAATACGTTCCAAAGCAGAACGAAGAGCCACGTCAAAGGAACATTGAACCGACTCAAAGACACGGGGAAGACATGTGCGCATAGCAAAGTATAGTTTAGAAATCCCCGTACAGGCACGAACAAGTAGCATCTCACATTGAGGATCATTAATCTTAGCGACCGCATCCATAAGCACAATGGTTTTAGACACTCGCTTCATTACAAGCTCACTACTAAAACCAAAATCCACACTAACAGCCCCACCCAATAATTTAACACCATGTAAGGGCCGGAAAATATTAGGCGGGAAAACACCTTCAACTCTGCTTCTAGGGTCTTTATTATTATTATTATTATTATTATTATTATTATTATTATTATTATTATTATTATTACGATTACTATTAGACGTTTTTTTATTTATTTTTATATTATTAATAATTTTTTTTGTTTTTTTTATATGTTTGGTACGTTTTTTCGGTTTGGTTCGTTTTTTTACCGACGTTATTATACGTTTTCGTACGTTTTCATACGCTTTTATCCGCTTTTATCAGTTTAAATATTGGTAAGTTTTTATACTATTTTGTACATTTTTATAAGTTTTTTGTACGGTTTTTTTTATTTGTCCACTTTTGTACAATTTTTTTTCTGATTTGTCCGCTTTTGTACGTTTTCACCCGTATTTATTATCAATTTTTATCCGTTTTTGTACGTTTTCATACGTTTTCATCCGTACAAAAACGTAGAAAAACGAAATATATCAAAAAGTATAAAAACGTATTAAAACGTACGAAAACAAAAAAACAATGTACAAAAACGTAAAAAGTACAAAAACGGAAAAACGTACATAAAAAAACGTTTTTGTACGTTTTTATCAGTTTTTGTGTGTTTTTCCGTTTTTGTACGTTTTACATTTTTTTTACGTTTTTGTACATTGTTTTTCTGTTTTTGTACGTTTTTATACTTTTTGATACATTTTGTTTTTCTACGTACAAAAACGTTCCAACACGTATAATAACGTCGGAGAAAAACGGATAAAAACGAAAAAAACGTACCAAACAGATAAAAAAATAATAATATTTATAATATAAAAAAATGAAAAAAAAGCCAATAGTAGTAGTAGTAATAATAATAATAATAATAATAATAATTAAAAATAATAATAATAATAAATAAAATAAAAATAAAATAAAAAATAAAATATTTGCAAAATACATCCCTGTGGTTTGCACTGCAAAATACATCCCTCGTCAGAAGATAACGGAAAAATATTTGCATCGTTCGTTCTCAGGAATGTATTATGTCTAACGTTTGCCTAACGAATGATGTAAACTGCCAAAAGTTTCTAACAGGGATGTATTGTGTGAGAAAGTGCAAAACACATAGATGTATTTTGCAGTTTACTCTTTTATCAATTTATATTTTCTTTCTTTATAATTACTTATTTCTAAATCAACATCTTTCTTTTAGACTTGCTAAAATGTCACACGAATATGTTTTTTATGTATCATATCTAGCTCTATTGAATGAGATAATAAAAAAAATGTTGTGTTTCGCTTTTTATTTTTGTGTATTTTTTTTATTAATATATAAATTTTAATATTTGTGTGTATTTTGTTTATGCACAACTAGGCTGGACGAGGTGACATTATACTTACGGGCGAGTTCCCACTCCATTTTAAAAACTCACGCGTAACTCACGCATAACTTGGGCGAGTAGTGAGTCACTCACCACCAGTGAGTTTGAAAATATGTGGGGGCCTCTTATTAAAAAAAATTACACTATCCCCTTTTTACTTATAATTCTCATAACTTCATCATTTTGCAAACACAACTTCTCCGTTTTATATTCATACTCTCCATAACTCTTTCTTCTTTATAGTTAAAAACAAATGTCTCAAGAAAATACTTCCCAAAACACCAGACGTCGCCAATGAAAACCTATCGATAGTTCTCCCCCGACACCCGACGACACGTTTGTTCTCGAAAACCCATCCCCGAACCAACAAATGAACTTATTACGACCACAATCATACTATTTTAACCAACCTTACCCAAACCAACCATACTGAAACCCGACACCGGAACCATACCAAAACCCATACGCTTTTAGCCAATACTCACAAACAAACGCGTTTTACGAATTCTCGTCACAACCAAACGCGTTCCCATTTATCCACCCCAACTACGTCTCACAAACCCAAATGGGTGGTTCGTCATCACAACCACATACGGAACAACCCATGTCTCCCATTCATGCATTTCCAACCGAAGATATGTAGTCACTTGAATTTTCGGACTCTTTTCAACACACCGGTTCTTTTCAAGAAACCACTTGTGAGGAGTCTTACGTTGAAGTCGCGGCCCCACCACCGAAGTCGAAGTCGATGCCGACGCTAAAAGAAGACGGTTCAAAACGAGGATGCACCCCGACAGACTTCTTGGACAAATGAAGAAGAAATTGCGTTGTGTAAAGATTGGTTTACGTATCCGATAAAATATGACAACATATAAGACTTTTTCGAATTTTTTTTTAGTTACGTCTGGAAAAAATCACATGTGATTTCATAAAATCACATGTGATTTTTTTTCAGACGTAACAAAAAAAATGTCGCCGAAAGTATATATAAAAGTGCCCCTCTATAGAAAGATGATTTAATTCTCGTCGCGATGGTATGCTTTGTTTTGCGTAACGGTTAACGGTTTGTAAGATATTTAATTTTTAAAAAAGAGATGGAAAATGAATATTTATTATTTTGATGAAAAATGAGTGGCTGAGATTGGTTTATTGAATCTATGCTAAATTTTGGGTCTATATTGAAATTTTCACAAGTTTGTGTATGCAAATGAATATTAGACTAAATTATTGCATGATGAAACCCAATATTATAAAACATACATTTAGCATTGTACAGTAGAAGCTACAGCGCTTCTACTGTACAATGGTTTGGGCCTGGGCTAGGAATTTTGGGCCGGCCCAAATTTTTTTTTTTTTTTAATTTTTGGCACAAAATAGGGGGAAAAATATTACAAAAGTACCGATTCAACTTTAAAATAATCGACATAATCACAAACGTACAACTTTAAATTGCATTAAACAGTGTCATTTAAAAAAAACTCATATAGCAAAAAAAAAACAAAGCTTTAAACATGAGGCACAACACATAAGCTCATATAAAAAAAACAAATTATTAAACATGAGACAAAAAAAAATTCGACAAAAAAAAATCCGCAAAAAAAAAAAACAAAAAAAAGTATAATTTTTTTTATAACCCACCGCCCCGCATAACAACGCGCAGTGACATAAACCCATAATATATGAAAAAAACAAATTATTAAACATGATACCGAAAAAATAAACCCGCACTATTAAACATGAGACCGAAAAAATAAACATGCACAAAAAAACATATAAACAAAAAAGAAACATTTAAACATGAGGCCCAACTAGGGGTGGAAATGAGCCGAGCCGCTCGTGAAAAGCTCGGGATCGGATCGATAAAAAGCTCGAACGAGCCGAGCTTGAGCCCGAGCTCGAGCCTAAGTTTGGGCTCATTTAATAAATGAGCTCGTGCCCGAGCTTTACCATACAAAGCTCGATGGGCTCCGCGAAGCCTAAACGAGCAAACGAAATTTTTAATTAAAATATTATGCAAGGTATTATATGCAGCTTATTAACGAGCTCAATATCAGCTTATTAACGAGCCCAAAAATATTTGTTACGATGGCTTCTACTGAAGAGGCACTTTCCGCAATTGAAAAATATGATTCTCATGTATGTTGTCAGTTTTTGTACAGTTGAAGCGAGATTGATAAAATCGTGAATGTGTGGTTTTTGTTATTTTAGTATTCAATGTTGAGAGACCAATGCTATATATGTGATTTGTCAGTTGCTATCAGTTTCGCTATCAGTTTCAGTTGTTGCTGAATAGCATTCGAGATTGAGTTAGCCCCCGCCGCAACGAGCGGGCAGTATGCCAACTTGTTATTACTTGCTTGACAAGGATTATATTTTACTTAATTTATTTGGACGTCTAGGATATATGCTAGAAACTGACGACTGACTTTAACTACTTAAGTAAAACATCAAGGATTAGTTTGTTCATACAAATGAATAATAGACTAAATTATTGCATAAGTTCATCACAAATATCGGTGAATAGTAATTGTTTGTGCTCCCCTATCTTTCTAAGCCGCACACTCTCGATAGCAGGCTGGGAATCTAGTTCAGCAAACGGAATTAGATCCATATATTTACATAGCCGTACAAATAATATTTAGACTCGTCTAGTCCACCTGTGTGGTTTTCGGGCTCTTAATTATATAGGCCGATTTTTCAGGTTCTTTGTATTTGTAAATAACTCAGAAAGTGTGGGACCTGGTTGGCCGGGACTCCCAGAGATGGGGTTCACTGTTTCTATCTGGAAACCATGATAGACCATATACCAGAATGGTGAAACTTTCGGTAACCATATAAATTTTTGTTATGGCGAAGACTGAACTTAGCTTCTAACTATTTACAAAAACTTCTTTCTCGTTAATTTGGGGCGGCCATAACATAAAGCTATTATTTTCACACTTCTATCTGGAAAGAGAGAGATCCATCGTGCGAAGTATTAAGCGAAAACTAAAAATGAACAACATAAATTACTCTTTTAATTGCTAATATGACCAACATGTAGGCATACTATATAATTAAATTTTGTGTCAATATGATAAATTATGTTGATGTGTCAAATCAATAATAACATATTGATTTTTGAATTTCTAAAGTCGGCAATTAGTATATTTCATGGAAAATCTTGGTTGAATTAGTCGATGGTCTCCTTTGCTGATATGTAACAAGTTCTGAGCAGATTAAACTAACTAATAGAGGATCTAAAATTCATTAATTTGAATGTTAACATCAGTGAGGAATTTGCTAGGAAAATCCCATTGATAATTTTTTAATAAGTTAAGACGTTTAAGAACAAGTCAACTCATTTCAAGCTATGGCACATCGCCACTCAACTTCAATATAAACTTATAAGTAACTAGCACATAACTCTTCTCGATATTAACTACTACTTGACCATATGGTGCACAATGTTCGTGTTGTTCCATGGAAGCTCCTTTTAATGTTACTTTGTAAATGTTGCATTGTGGTTTCAATGGACGCTTCAATCCTTACATCTAGCTTCGAAGGACGCTCTACTCAGGCTCAACAACCGGTAGATTTATGTGCAGGTAACAAATCATTGACTTCAGTTGTCATATAGTTGCATGATTTGTTAGTCAATTTAAAGTGAGACATCTAATAACGATCATCTGACATGCATGATTTGTCGTCAGAAACTCAAAACGGGTTAACTTTTATTTACTTTTTTAATTCATCTTGATTTTGGAGGTTTTGATTAATGACTCTATATATATTTAAGACATCATAGGGCCAAACTGGAACACCAAAAAGCAAGGGAAAAGTCCATGTCCAACATTGGTTGTGTGGGTGCCAAAAAGACCAGGCTTCACTGAGTTTGTTAAAGTGAACGAATATAATGAGGTTGAGGGAGGATTCTCTATAGCGATATTCTGTTATGCCTTACAGTTATTGCCATACAACGTTCAACCTATCTTCAAACCTTTCACCAATGACAAAGGCGAGATGAATGGAACCTATGATCAACTTCTAAAGCACATTGAAGGCCAGGTATACATATTTCTTAATATATGCAGGGCCATTTATATAGTAGTAACATAGGTTTTGATTTTTCACGATTTAGACATTGTAACTATCCGTGTGCAGCTGAGTCTTTATTGTTTTGTGTTCTCTTTGGGCCATTATATTTGTAACAATAAAAGGCTTTTTATTTTTCATTTCAATATTAAATTGTTAACTTTTTGCTAACAGAATGATTAATAGTTGAGTATGAAAATGTAAAATGATATATTCAGTTTGATATAAAATGTCAGTTATATTACTAGTTGGAAAATCTCCCAAACTACGTAGAAAGTAACGTATTAAAGTTTTATTCTATCTTGCAGACTTGCCAGGCTGTGGCAGGGGATACAACTATTAGAGGAAATCGAGCTCAATACGTTGACTTTACAATCCCCTATCTTAGTTCTGAAGTTTATATGCTTGTTCGTGCTACTCAAGAATGGAACCAAACACTATGGACCTTCTTACGACCGTTTACCCCAAGACTATGGATCACAATAATTTTTGCAAGCATCATAACAGGTTCCGCACTTGCAATCTTAGAATACCGTGCTAGCAACCCAAAATTTGCAAGCCCGCTCTATAGGCAACTAGTGATGGTCATATGGTTTCCCATTTCAACATTCTTCTTCCATGAAGGTACTTTTTTGGATCATAATATCACTATTCAAGAAACAAACTAGATTAAACAAAAGGGTGTCTAAGAGTTTTGTTCATTCATTTGTTTGTTTGCAGGAAAGATATTCAACAGGTGCTCAAAAGTTGTGCTTGTTATGTGGTTATGTATGATATTCATAGTAGTTCAGATTTTCACGGCTACTTTATCATCATGGTTGACACTAGATCAACTGCGTCCCAAATTGCCTACAAGTTATGAAAACGTTGGGTACCAATGTGGTTCCTTTATTAAGGATTTGATAATTCAACGATACAATTGTTCTGGCGAGAGACTAATGGCTCTCAAAAGCTATGAAGATTTTAAAAATGCTTTGTCCAATGGTAGCGTAAATGCTGTTTTTGACGAGCTCCCTTATATTGATCTCTTTCTTTCCAAGTATGGGTCTGAATATATGAAGTTTGGGCCTATAAATCAGGAATCAGGAATTGCATTTGTGAGTCTCTTCTATTCTCACTTTCTCACTCCCTAGTTAGTAAAAAAATGTTACATTAGGAAATACAAACATAAAAAAATACATTTTCTCACTTCATTTGTTTAATATCCCAGGCCTTCGCGATTGGCAGTCCGTTATTACAGCCCTTCTCTAGGGCGGTGATAAATGTGACTGAGAGTGAAACTATGATGGAGATGAAGAAGAAGTATCTTGGATTCTCTACTCGTAAGAAACCACAACCTAATCAACCACTTCCACAAAGTCTTGATGTTCAAAGTTTTATTGGATTGTTTATATTTATGGGGATCGTGACTTTAGGGGCTATTGCCTCGTCTGAACTTTCCCTTTTGCGTAGACAGAGTAAAGTAGTAGCTGAAGAAAGCTTGAAAAGCAAGCTGCACAGTCCGAACTAGTTGAGATTAAGATCCATGACTAATTAGTATGCATGTGTATGTTACACTATCTAAGATTGTTTGTTTAATCGGGGTCATCTCAAATTTCTGAAAATTTTGAAGACCCTGAGCAAAATTACATAATGAGACATTTCTGTTAGTCGACATATTTAGTTGTAGTATTATTATTATTTGTTATGGCCCATGTCCATGTATTAGGCCAAGCCCACTCTCTAGATCATTCTATGTATCCAGTGGCGTAGCTAAGCTAGCGGAGGCCCTGTGCAAAAACTTATGTGATAAATAAATATGACGATTAAAGATATGTTATACTAGCTGTTGAAACAAAAACCATAGCATTTTAATGATCTAGCTTCAAATTTAACAAATATTTGCAACAATATAATTATGTTACGCTAACAATTTTTGTTCAAAGTGAAATTTAAGGCCCCAATTATATAACGGAATGTAAATTTTGAGGCCCCTAAATATGTGAGGCCCTGTGCAGTAGCACACCTCACACACCCTCATATACGGCTTTGTATGTATCTACATATATTCTGTGATTGTGATAATGAAAATCAAGGAATCAAATTAAACCTTCCAATATGGTATCAAAGCCTTTCTCTCTTAAATTATCTCCTTAATTTTTTCGTCTCCTTTTTTTTCTAATCACACCGACGCCTAAAACCACCATCATCTTCAATCGGCAACCATGGCCGTGGACGACACACCACCACCACCAAATACAACCGATAAAATCATTCCCTTCAGCATCCCTAACAAAGTTCCCATTAAGTTGGATCTCGAAAAACACAACTATAATTCTTGGAGTTCCTTTTCTCTCATTCATCTTGGGAGTCTTGGTCTCAAATCCCATGTTGAAACCGACACCGCATCTACAAACCCGGAATGGTGTCAACTTGATGACCTCATCAAGATGTGGATCCTTTCATCTATATGTGATTCCCTTCAAGAACAAGTAGTCACCACTCTCGGTAATGCTAAAGCTTTATGGGATCACTTGAAATATTTGTTTCATGATAACAAGGACGCTAGGGCACTTAATCTTGATAACGAACTCCGTTCCATCAAGATTGGCAAGATGACCGTCAATGAATATTGAACAAAAATTAGGTCTATGGCGGATAGGCTTAAAAACCTTGGTTGTGTTGTGAGCGACAAGAACTTGGTCATCTACACCGTAAACGGCCTTGATTCTAGGTTTGCTACCCTAGTTGAGATTATTCGTCACCGTGAAACCTTCCCCTCCTTTGAAAACGTTCGCACCATGTTGCTTCTAAAATAATCATCCTTCAATGATGACTACGGCTCTTCCACCAATTTTGCAAGTAGTTCGTCGTCTCCAACGGTCCTCTTGGCATCCAACCCATCGAACAACAAAGGTAACCCCAACAAGCCCTCCAATCTCCCTCAACTTTGTAATCACTTCAATAAGGGAACATGTAGGTTTGGTAATAGATGCAAGTATATTCATGACCATCATAATCGGTCAGGGTTAAATAATAAAACATTGGCAATTTTGCAAGTGATCTTGCCACTGTTCCTTCTTCAAAGCCGAATAAAAACATGACATGGGCTTTACAAGCCCCTCCTGGTTACCACTCCAGCCGGATGACCTAATACATCCAGCCGGGCCCATTCCTGCAGCCCAACAATCAACCCAGCCCTCTTCCTTATGGGTTGGTTCATCAGACAGCCCATCAACCGATCTCTTATGTGGCACACCATCTAACTATTTTTTCTACAGCCCAACAACAACTATCTCCGCCCCAACAACAATATAACTTTAATGTTCAGCCCTCCTACAGCCAAGGCATTCTTGGTGCCGCACCTGCTCTTCATCCGTCTCAGGCTACTTCATTACCAAGTGCGTTTAGCACTATGACGTTGTTCGACCCAACATGGAATATGGATACAGGTGCAACTTCTCACTTAAACTCTCATGCTAGTAATTTAAGTACTATTTTTAATTCGCGCTTATACCCCTCTATTCATGTTGGTGACGATACTTCCATTCCCATTACCAACACCGGACATAGCATAATTCCATCTCTCCGTTGTCTGTTACATCTTCATAATGTCCTTGTCACCCCAAATATCATTAAAAATCTCATTTTTGTTCGTCAATTTACTAGAGATAATAACTGTACTATTAAATTTGACGCCTTCGGTTTTTTTGTGAAGGATTTATTGA
>BQNB010155380.1:0-14257 GCA_026074375.1 Tanacetum coccineum
CACGAGTCACTACTCATGATGCCTTTGCAGATTATACAGATGTTATATTGTTTTGTCAACAATATACATGTAGATTATGTTGAGCTACTTTAGGAAGGTTATACTATGCACTCAAAAATACATCAACACAAATTACTTATCCAAGATTCACAAAACTCATTGTAGGACACTACATGTCTGCATTCCCTGAGATTTCTCGCAGAGCTCGTGATAAGAACCACAATTTGGAAGATGATACGATGGTTAAGAACATATTCAATTTAGGGAAGCATATGGACGGTGTTGGAATGAAGATTCCAAGTTGGATGATCACGGATGAGATGAAGCTCACAAATCATTATCAGATGTATGTTGTAGTGTTTGGGGTAAATGTTCCTACGACTTACTCACAGCCGATTGAGTCTACCCAGAGAATGCATAGGACAACTAGTGCCCCTAGGTCACCTAACCCTGATGTGAATGAAGCATGATCAAGTGCTCCACGAAAGTCTACTGTCATTAGGCTTCGTATTCCACCAAGACTTTCAGAACGACTTACTCCACCAACACTAATCCCAACAACTGATGAGGCTGACGATCTAGTCTTACAAGATACACTTCAAGTAAGTCTTGCAGAGTAGAAAAGTCATGAAGAGATTGTAGCCAAGCAGAATGTGGAAAAAGTTAAAGCGCACTTGCTGGCTGAGGAGATTGAGAAATTAGTTGAAAGAACAAAGAATGTAGTTGAAAATGTCAAGGTTGATAGTTCCAACCTTAGGAAAAATGATAATCCAATTGATCTCGACACTAGGTTAGAGTCCAGGAGTGATAAGGAAAGTCCAGAGGTGGAGTTAACTGCTGCGAAACAACCCGTAAATGTTAATAAAGAGGAGGAAGAGTCAGGAGAGGATGATTATGAGTTGAAACGAAGGGAGAAAGTGAAGCATGTAGAGGAGTCTAGGAGTACACCATCCCCCACAACAAATAGATCAACTAGGATTCATTCTACTCTCATATCTTCGGATATCAAGAAACTCCAAGAATTGATGAAAACTGATCCTAAGCTTTCATCTTCAACACCATCATCATCTTCACCAAAATACAACATAACTGCTACAAACCAACTCTTATCTTTGTTCAAACCCAAGACTGGCCGTTTCAAACATTACAAAAGTTTCTTTTAAGAACTACAAGGATGATATGGTTATTTGTTTGGCCATCTCAAGACAAGATTCATGCCAAGGACGAAGTGTCACACCCCATCATAGGCGGAAATACAGAAATGCAACATAATGATCAATCATAACACAAGATACAAAATAAAGAAATACTAAGATGCATAAATGAAAAGTGTCATGATGACCATCAACCTTAATACAACCTTGAGTGATGTCCTAAATCAAGAACACAACACATAGTCGCCAATTATTACCATCATAAGCCCACACAGGGGTCCACATAATCTTAAACCTCAATCCTTAAGCAAAAAACCAATCCATAACATACATCAACTGCAAGACTTCTTAAATAAGATTCCTACAGGATTCTCTAAAAGTCCGCTACATGCACCACAACTTTAACGATCATTTACTTCACCTAAAAATGATACTCGAAAACATCAACAATAATGTTGGTGAGCTCATAGGTTTGACTCAAATCCCAGTCGATGTGGCAATGATTTAAACAGTAGACAATAGTGCTATATGACAGTGAATATATGCAACAAACCCATGACTCAGCATCCTCGCTAATCATGTTCGATGACCTAGCATCCCCGCTAGTCACCAAAACAAGCATATACCAATGCTCTTGGAGCCGCAACTCTGATATGTCACTTACGTACCTAAAGGGCCTATGAGCCAGAGCACTATATTAGGGCAAGACCACAACCCTTGCCATGCCAAACACAGTACATGCAAGTAAAATCACAACCCTTGCCATGTCAAACATAGTACATGCAAATAAAATCACAACCCTTGCCATGCCAAACACATTAGATGTAAATAAAATCACATTACATATATTCACATAGCAGTCATAAGCACATAAATTGTCCCAAAAACAAAACCACATTTCGCATAGTTCAGAAAGCTGTTCAAAACACATTTTAGTATCATTTTCCCCCAACGGAAAAAGATTTTAAAAAATGGGGCTACGAGAACGCACCTCAAGCAAGTCTTTAGCAACCATATCTCAATCACACAAGAAAATGCAACGACGTACGCACACGACCTAGTCCAGTTAATGTCCTATTTTAATCATTCATTTCTAAAATAGTTTTCCGGTATAATGCATAGGGGTCAGATGCTTGTTGTACGATTATCATAAATATTTTAGTGGTGTGATGGTTGACGACTTAACACTAAAAAAAATACTATATCAAACCCATATCTTAGTACAATATATTTATACTAAAAATAGATAAGTAATATAAGTAAATATTTATAATAAATATTTATAAATATATTTCGATAAGTCCATTCGGTACACTTAGTTACCATAAATATATATTTTTTACTATATGAAATGGAACATTTATGTTCTCTAAACATTTTAGAAAAGTTTTGAGAAAAATTATATTTTTCGTCTTTTAGTCGACTTATTAAAATAATAAAATAATAAAATTTTATTATTAAATCAAAAAAATCACTGTTTAAATAAAAATTCTAAGCATAGACTTTTTACGAAATTTTGGCATGACCCGTACGTCTATATGACGTTTCCCAAGGTTTTTAAACCTTATTCTCAAACAATTTCCAACATTTCGACACTTTTCGACCAAATTCCAAAAAATCATATTTCACGACGTTTACCAAAATACTTTCTCAAAACGACTTTTAATATAACTTCACAAGTATTTTTCACTTTCCAAAAGTTCGTCACAACTCCCAAAACAACTAGTTAACTCTTATTGGGCTTTAGGGCCCAATAAAGATCCATTAAGGATTTTACATATCCAAAACACGTTCTAAGCCCAAAACCAAGGTCTATTAGTATACCTTGCTTAAATCAATAAGTAAGAATGTAGTCCGGACCATAATAAGCCATCAAATAAGCCACAACTTATTGATGCTTATTGGGTCGTAAGCCCATAAGCTCCAAAAATATACATATGAAGCTTAAAATAAGCTAATAAGATACGTATCATATTTGGTTATCACCGTAAGCTATAATAATCGTCCACAAAAATACAAAATACTAGGGAAATAACCAATAACACTTTCCTTGCAAGCCTTAAAATTTTCGTGAGCTTATAAGCCCAAAATAAGCCCATTCGAGCACATAAATAAGCCAAAATAAACCGTATACAAAATAAGGTACATAGCAAATATATGTTTTTCAACCATTACGACCATAATATCAAAACTAACAAAACCTTTTCCTTGTTTCATTTTGTTCGAACTCCAAACGCACCTTAAATTTCTATTTATAAACTTTTCGCTTTTGATTTTAAACGACCGGGAAGTACAACTAACATCTATGCATCACTAACAACTCAAAAGGACAAGTAAAATTTAAATTTGAAAGACTTACAAAAATGTTCTTCAGAATAGATTTCGACGCGAACCGGACAACCCAAACGTTGTTTAAATGCTAACCCGTGCACTAGAATCGACCCGGAAGTACCTAAACTCACATGTTTTTTTATCAAAGTTTGAAAAATAATAGTGTGTGTGTTGCTTAGTTCGGACGCACCAAGGAAGAACCAAAGAATATTGTGTGTGTTTTTGGATTCAAAATAAATATGTAATGTGTGTTTAGGAACAATCCAAAATACATATGTACAAAGGTTGGGACCATTGGTGCTAAAAATAAGCCATCTTGTTCCCTATCTTTTGTCTAGAACCAGCCAAGGCATCCAAGGCCTCGGGTGTGTCGGGTTCACTTAAATCTCAAAAACCGTGATCGTAAAATATTTCCCGAAGTTACTTAGCATTTTTATTCAACATAAAAATACTTTTCCAATAACTTAGAGTATTTACTTGACATATTTCTATATTAGGCCTCCCAAAAACTCATTTGGACATTAACAGACGTGTCGAGAATCGTTTTTGGCATTTCTAAAAAATTCACGGGCCAACCACCCGGAACATCATTAACATAATAATACCCTCTAAAAAGGATTATTATACACCATAAACCATCAATTACCTCAATTCTCATAAAATCACCACCGTCAACACGGTACATATTCTAATAAAATTGACAAAAGTCAAATAGTCGAAGGACTAATATTAGAATATTTAATACACAGAAAGGGCGAGGGTTACAGTATCGTAGGAACTTTTACCCTTTCATACACCTCCACATAATCCTTATACGCCCGTGTGTCTTCAATCGCATCAGTCAACAAGTCGTTCGGTAGCTGCATGCCACACACCATTACTTCCTTAGTAGTATACATGTTCACCAATGGAGTATCATCCTTGATTTTAAGATATTCCTCTTAAAGCCCTTTGGGAATGTACTCATACTTCTCCATGAGATCAAAAATTATCAGTTTGGTGAAGCGAGGATACAGGAAGAACTTTTCTTTTGCATGACATAATGTAAGAAATCTGACCAAAAAAGACTTGCATAGTCAACATGAACTTTGTTAACCACAACGTAAAAGATTTGCATTATGTTGATCTTGGTTTGATCATGGCCAGTCATCCTAGATGTAAGACATCTGTTGAAGACCTTGAACAACGTCTGCCACAATTGAACAAGGTTCTTGATGAAGAAAGTACTCACTTTCTCAAGTGGTCCTTGATATCCAAGAATCTTAAGAAATGGCTGGATGTAATCAAAATCAGTAGGTGGAATGAATGATTATATAGGAGTTTCAACTAGAAGCTTGAGAGTAGCACGAAACATATCCACAGTGTATATGATGTCTTTCTTGTTCACCATGAAATGGATTGTCTCATTAGCATTGGGTACTTACTTGACTGTCCTCCAAAATTCCTGAATGTAGATAGCCAGAATATCAACAGTAGAAGTCAAAGCATATCTAAGAGCATGATTAGCAAGTATTTACCCAACTATCCTACACTCCTTTGGGCATGGAATGTTTGAAAGAGTTGTCTTGTTGTTACACCTTCCAAGTGACACTTGGTTGTTTGGATGAACAAGCTGATTAGCTGGTGTGATTTGTTGTGAAGATAATGATTATGGTTGCTCCATTATGAAGGATGTGTGATAAAATGAAGTGATTAGTGAAATGAGATAAAGATAGGTAATAATCAATTATATAACATTTTTTCCGTTTCTCTATCTATTTATATGTCATAGGAATTCTTTTTGAACATATTTTTGATCATTTTCTTTCTCATGTGGCATTACTTGCTTTTTTGAGCATATGCCGTACGCTTTGTTCTTTTTATTACTCTTTTGTATGTTCTTGCAATTTTTTTTGAACATACATTCGCTTTTTCACATACGGATTTTATCTCTCTTTCTGTTTGAGTTACCTCACCAAAAAGGTTTATGTAATTATACTCTTCCAAGAATAACAAAGACATACTCTAATTTTGAAATGACTCTTAATGTTTAAGAAATCCAAGAGTATATCTTTATCTTCCTAAAGCATTTGTGAAAAAGTATTACTTGGACAACACAACATTCTTACTTTTTGACAAAATATGAGATATTTCCAAAATTACTATTGATGTTTTCAAAGAATTGAAATGAAGAATATAGTTATAAAATGAAATTCTCTTATATTTCAATCGAATAGTCACTAAAACGCTACCTTATTTTGAAATTAGAAAACGGTCAAAAGTGGATGCAATTTACACCATTGACACAATTAAATATAGAAGAACTTGTCATAAACCATATTAATCATTTATTATGGAATTTCATTGCATTTTGAGTTGAAACCTTTTTGAAAACTTTGTGATTTGACCTTGAAAAATGGAATACTGAAAACGATCACAGACAACTGAATCATAATTTTTATTCAATTTACCCATAAATCATCTTTGATTTTGAACATGTAAAACAGATTTTAATCAACAATCACATGGAATGATACATTTAGCTAACAATAACGGATTCTTATTTTTTACAATAGATGGTCAGTAAGCCGCAACCACATTCTAAAATTAGAAAACGATCGATACCGGATGCAACTTAGACCATTGGTACATATTTTAATATAGAAACTTGAAATTTTAATTAGATTTATAATTTGCTCATATAAGTCACATTTCAACATTTTAAGCCATTAACTCATTTTCCAAAAGTCAAACTTAAGCCCATTATACAAATTCCGAAACCTATAGTATAAGTCCAAGTATGAATTCCGAAGCCCAATAGTGGCCCAACAAGCATTCTTTGAAGCCCATTTAAGATTTTACCGAAACCTATTATTTCATACAAAATCATCTGAAGGTCCAAACATGTTTTAAAATTATGAAACCCAAAAGCCCATTATCAAATCATTTACAAAACCCATGAAGCCCATTGAGATTTACGTAACACATGTGAATTGAATTTCCGAAAGTCATTAGTTCAACAAAAACAGCTTCGTAATTGTTTGATTCCCGTTAGCTTCAAAATATTGAGTCGAACAAGAAAGTCTCGGTCATTCAATTAGGAAGTCTCGGTCATTATATTATGTATGTTGTAATAGGCTAGAAAGGGTATCGGGCTCGTTAATTAATCTAATCTTATATATGTTACGGGCTTAAAGCCCATCAAAACCCGAGTCTGGCCCATGGAAACTACATAGGTGTCCAAGACCCTATATATACCCCTACCTAGCATGTTAGAGATGATTGGTTGTTCTTGTTTTCTCTTCTCATAACATAAATTATCTAACATCTCTTTCTTTCTCTCTCTGGATACTCTCTCTAAAACCATCTCTTTTCTTCTTATTTCTTATTTGCTTATTTCGTGCTTATGATGTGTCATTATTAAAGGTATCAAGTTGTATCATTCGCTCGAGGTGGATTTAGTGGTAGTGTTTATGGTTTAATATTTCTTATTTTCTTAGCTTATTATTAAGCTATTAGGCGTCAGCTTATTTTGGTTTGGCTTATTTTGCAAAAAGCGTGTAACTTTTTCTAATCAAATCGTTAGTAGGTTATAGTTAAACTATGTTCGTCGCTTATTTTCTTTTAAAAACATATTATTTCAAACCTTTTGAGAGCTTAAACAACGTGTTTTATGTTTCTTTGTTTTTGAGTATTAAGCATATTTTCAAACAAAAAGATTTGTACATTTTAATGTCAAAACGTTTCTAGCTTTCTTTTCAACTTTTTCATGGCTTATTTGTTCTCTTTACAGCTTATCATAGCTTATTATAGCTTATTTATCTACTTTATAGGTTTTTATTGTTGTAATCAAAAAGCTTTGATCTTTATTAGTAAAACCATACCTAGATCATAAATAGATAGATTTGCGTGGCTTATTAGTGTGTTACACAGCTTATCGAAGCTTATTTTATACCTCATAAGTCACGGATTATTTTCTAGTTCCTTAGTTTTCTGCTTTTAAAACTTAAAACGCTTTACACTTTTTCGTTACAAATCACAAAGTAGCTTATTTGTAGTTCTTTTAGTGGCTTATCTCCTCGTTAAAACTTTTTATTTTTGAAGCTTTTTCAAGCTTTTCTTGGGTTTATCTTATCTGCGGTTTAACACAGCAAAGAACAAGGACAAATTTTTTAAAAAGCAAAAGGACAAGAAAAGAAAAAGTACAAGCGATTTGGGACTAGACTATAGTACAAGCGATTTGAGCTCATTTGTCACACCCCACCAAAGTGGAACCGCGAGGTGGAATATATAAATAAACATCACATAAGATGATAGATAAAACACCATACATGATTTTAGATAAAAGAAAGTTATCCGAATTACAACATTACAAGTACAAGTTTAAAAGTACAAAAGTCAACATCGTTGTTTTTCTTCCGAACATGGATCACCGCAAAAGACAATAACTTGGAAGAAAATAGACATCTTGAACATGTTCAAATGCAATCACACTAAGTTTCCACCTTAGGAATGTCACCTGAAAAGAATGATAAAAACGGTCAACTATCAAAATAGTTGGTGAGCTCTCAAGATTATGTACACCAGAAATGTAGTTTGAAAGGAATGAGTAGATGTCCAAACATAGTTCCCAATTCAATATCAAGTTGCCAAAACAAGACGTTAATCCAAGCTGATTCAAATTTCCAAAGATAGTTTTCGTTACTCTAAGTAACATAATATAAATCAATATAAATGTATGCTATAGAATTTATGCGAGGCACTACTTAAACGTATTTAGCCTAACCATTCCAAACATCCAATCAAGTTCCAGTTGTATAGTGTGGCACAAACACTTAGTACTATGCACCCTTGTGCGGGGAGTGAGGAGGGGCTAATCTCTTAATAGCTCTATCCATAAGTACTAACGTCTCAATCCCGATGAGGGGGATAATGAGTTAAAAGTAGTGGCGGGTTCCAAGCATCAAACAACATACATATCAAGTTCAAATTTCAAAGTTTAACATGTTTCCAAAGTTCAACAAGTTCAAATCAAGTTCTATACGTTCAAAACAAGTTCAAGTTCAAATGTGCTTAAAAGATTAAGTACTTAAAAGTAATTTCATAACAAATGACACATCATGCTTTCCACCCTAAAACATTTAAAACATGTAAAAGGGGGAATGTGAGAAACTCACCTTAAAAGTTAGGTCAATCGTTGACTTCAAGACAAATCATAACAAGTAGGCAACCCAAACGAACGCGCACCCTTCTACCTGAGACCTAAGGTAAATAAATATACCTAATTAGATCCTAATCGATATGATCGGATGTTATAATTGCTTATTGTATAAGTTTTATGTTCACATTTTATGACCAAGGTTCGCATGTTAATGTTTCTCAAAAAACCACAAATTGACCCGGTATCGCATTGTTTCAAAAGGTTGATTGACCAAATAAAAGTCATTTCTGGTTTTAGTCCTTTTAATAAATAATACTACCAGTTGTTTAGTGTGTCTCATAGCAATAGAAACAATTTTTATAATGCTTAGTCCACTCAAATTGTCCAAACTTTCAAAACTACTCCAATTCAGCCCACTTTTTGCATTTTAGTAACTTGAGCACTTTTTAATCACAATGTTAATAAAACATTTTATTAACATATTAAACTAGTTTTAAATCAAATTTTAGCCATGAAAGTGTTCCCAATATTGATTTGTGGTCCAAACAAGTTAGATAAAAATTTTAGTCCAAAACAGTCCCAATGAGTACTCTACATGATTGAATGTCAAATGTGTCTAAAAAGATTCATATTTCAAAATTTTCTCTGGGATTTCAAAGACAACATTCATATACAAGATTTAGTAGTGTTGTGGGTCCCTCTTATGCAAGTATAACAACTTTATGGTGACTTAAAGTGGATAAAAGTTTTGGATCAGCATGCATTTTTAGTCTTTATTCCTTACAATATCTTATGTTTTGTCCATATTATAAATTCTAATCACTAAAATCCAATCATATCAAGATAATACATAAATATACTCAACTTTCAGAGGTGGTTTGAAAAGAAAAGATTAATTTATAAAGATTTTATGGGTCTTGCAAAACTGAAAGTCAAATCTGCCAATCAAAAATAATAGGTACCTTTACAGGTTCTTGACAAAACTAAAATGTTATAGAGGACTCATTGAAGTTAATTTACAAAAAAACGAGGTAGCCATAACTCGAAAAATTGAGTGAGTTACACCTATTTTAGTGAAGAACAATTTTTCAATCAGCCTACTATGTTCATTTTACACCAACTTTGCATGCATTTACCAAACCCTTTTAACTCAAAAACAACCACACCAAGTGTTAGTAACCTTTTTAACATCATTTTAGTGCTGGAAAACTTTCTTAGATCAAAGATTTGTTTTTATTTAATTTGACAAAAAGTTTATGCAAGATTTAAGTGCAAGAATGAAAGAAATAGCTTTTTTGGTGCAAGAACAACACAAGTTGTCTTGCACCAAGTTTTGTACATTGATTAAAGAATGATGTGAGTGATGATTAGAAGCTGAGATGATTTAGTATCTTGATAGAATCTTTATGTAGCTTTCTTGATTCAAAAACCTAACCCAAACTAGCTTATTCACCTTTGAACATCATTAATCTTGATCAAACCTTGAAAAATCTTAAATGTTTTTGTTCTTCCTTGTTTGTAACATTTTTAGAGAGAGAATAGAGGGAGGATCTGGACTTTAGTGAGAGAATTTTGTTTGTGCAAATGGTTTTTGCATGTACCAAACATGGTTTAGTGGTTTTGGACTAGTGGGAGACATAGAAATGATATTTGTGTAAGTATGAAAGCACTTGCATGAAAATTGAGTGGTATAAGAGGGAGGTGGTGTTGGTTACATTTTTAGGGACCAAGGGGGAGGGTTTTTGTTTATTTTTTGTTACTCATAATATTGTATAAGTGTTGATTAAAAGGTGTAGGCTAAATTGCACAATTTGTGCACATTTAGTAAATACATAAAAAACCGTAAAAACGTAACTTTTGAGATAGTTTGTGATTTTGTTAATTTATGTTTCCCCATGTGTTTTGAGATTATAATAATGTTTTTTAAGCATATCGTTGGTCGTTAGGACCGTTAACTAGGATCGTTAGGTCAAAGGTGCATTCGCGTAACTAGGGTTCCTAATAAAACAAACGTTAAACGCTAAAAATAGTATGACGACATAAAAGTGACTCCAAAAATAATCAAAAGAGTAAATTTTCATATGTGTGCTTTTGTTTACTGACCTCATAATTAACGGATCTCACAGTTTTCCCCTGTTAAAGGGAATTTCATCCCGAAATTTTAGTTACTCGTCCTAAGTCGTAGCCCCGTGAACAGTTGCGGATACTTGCGCTTCATCTCGTCTTCTCGTTCCCAAGTAAATTTTGGTCTTCATCGGGAATTTCAACAAACTTTTACAATAGGAATTCGCCTCTTTTTCAGCTACTTGACTTCACGGTCCATGATTTCCATAGGTTCTTCAACAAAATGTAATTTGTCGTCAAACTTGACTTCTTCTAGCAGTACATGCAAATTTACGTTGGCCAGGCATTTCTTCAGAATTCCTACAAAGTCTTGTGGTAAGCGCAGCCGATAAGCTACTGGACTGACTCGTTCGACAATCTCAAACGGTCCTACGTATTTTGGTGAAAGCTTACTTCTCTAACCGAAACGTACCACGCCTTTCCTAGGTGACACCTTGAGTAGTACTTTATCATCGACGCTGAACTCTAACGGCTTTCGTCGGTTATCGACATAGCTCTTCTGGCGATCTCGTGCGGCTTTTAATCTTTCCTTGATTTGTATAATCTTGTCGGTAGTCTCCTAGATAATCTCCGGTCTAAATAGCTTCCTTTCTCCTACTTCTGCCCATGCTATGGGAGTTCGACACTGGTATGTGTCTAATTACACATACCTTTTACCTAATAAAACGAGCTTAAATGACTAAAAAAGTACGGAAAATACAATGTATATGCTTGTTTTTATGTTTGTGTATGTGCATGTAATGGATATCAAGAAAAGGACAAAATAAAGGCAAAACTAGATGAAACCGATCACGGGAATGGAAAGAGCACGAGAATTTAGTGTACGACGGTGCTTATATGTTATTTAGGCCGGAACGTCACCATTTTTATTAGTGGACCGTCCCATATTTTTTAGAGTTATCAAAAGTAGCAGTTTTTATACAGACCCATCATACAAGACCAACATTTTTGGCCCTTAAGCAGCAACAAAGCTTATTAATCTTAGTTCAGGCTCAGCTGTGGTTTGCCAATGTCCCAGCCCATGACTACAGAAGATCAACCAAGAAGAAGATTGCAAATACACAGCCCACGATTCTGTAGTTGAGTACAACCCATATGATTGTTATGAAACTCAGCCCGCAAAAGTTTCTGAAGCCCAAAATTGCATCTGAGTCTAAATATGGTACAACTCTTGGCTTAAGAAAAACGCAGCAATGGAGACAATTAGGAAGCAGATCATTTTTTCCAAGGGTTATCTTATCTCATTTTTTTTTCACTTTTTCAATTTGGAAGCAGATTAGGTAGATACCGTAGAGAGAATAGAGAGCCGACATAGATCATTCTCTTGGACTTCGTTCCCTGTTATTTTGTTTTTGTTACCAACAATTTTTTGAACAACAATTCAATCGCTACATTTTCTTTACTATTAATCACATCATTTATTTTAGTGGCACTTTTTTTACTATAAGCTTAGTTATTTCTTTTACATACTTTTAGTATCCTTTCTTTTTCATTCATATAAGTACGATTGTGATTTGTTCTCTACATCCTTGTCTTTGAATTCTAACTTTGTTTATTGACTGATTTTAGTGAATCAACTTTTGGCATCATGAGTTTTAGTTTGAAATTCAATGACTTAATATATTGTTTAAAGTTTGTTGTTTACTTTAAAACTAGTCTACTCATTAGCATTTCTACTTCATAACTTTCTTAAATCCCTTAGTAACGTTGCTTCTTTTTCTTTAAAAAAATCTCAAAGTAGATCATCTTCATTCGGCTGTCTTTCTCTTAAATTTAAAAATTTGGTGATTGAGTTGCAAGTATGAAGGTATCAAGAAAATATATGGGTATTGAGCTCAGAGATGGGTTATTTTGGTTATTGTTGTGAGACATTGTATCATCTTGCTCATTGTTAGCGAACTTGGTGACCTCTACTCCTTTTTCTTTATCTATTTTATTTCATTATGTTTAGCTTATTTATTATTATTGTTGTTTTATATATTGTCTTTAGCGTAGTTATGAAATATTGCAAGTAGTTTGTAGCTTATTATTTTGTTTAGAAAATTATGCTTATGTTTATTAGTTTAATTGAGGTTAGTTTAGTTGGTATGAATAGCGAGTAGTTTATTTTTATGCTTGTTATGTAAATTGGTGTTTAGTGAATTAAGTGTGGAATTTAATAAGTGATTAGTGACTAATAATTTGTAAAAATTATTTAACCTATTTAGTTGAACGGGCAAAAGCCGTAAGATTAAGTAGGCATTAAATTAGTAATTAATTTCTCGATAAAAAGTCGTTTTCAATATTAAGCCAACGTTTTGAGGATTCGATTTATTAGACGGAAATTAGTTCATCATTAAGATCAAAAATTTCACACTTAAGAATCTAAAGACTTCTACTTGACAAGCATATTTTTTTTTCTTTTTATATTCTTCATCTTATTAACTTGTTTAATATTTAGTTTAATCTAGTTTAGTAGTTTTTAATTTTTAGTTTAAATCCAAAAACAAAAATATTCGATAATCAAGCATCAAACAAAATGCCTTCGTGTTTTTCTATTCATCTCTCGTTAGGACTTCGACACTCGGAAGATAAACTATTACTTTTCTTAAAGTAATTTTCATATCTAACGGGGTACTCTCTATACTATTACTATTTGATATAAAATATATATATATTTTATCGAATCAGACACCTCCTTCCATACAATGCTTCAAAAGAAGCACATTTCACGCTCGAGTGGTAGATGTTGTTGTATGAAAATTCTACTAACGGTAGATGAGTATCCCGATTTCCACCAAAATCAATTGCAGAAGCTCTAAGCATATCTTATAATGTTTGAATGGTACGCTCATTTTGGCCACCAGTTTCGGGATGGTAAGTTGTACTAAAATCCAGTCGCGTTCCTAACATATTCTATAGTGATTGACAAAATCTTGATGTGAAATAACTGTCACTATAACACCCCGTGTTTTCAAGTCATTGACGACGTCGATAAATCAACTATTTATTTTTAGTGTCGTACGCGTTTGCTTGAAATTTCATGTATTAAGTAAAATCGCGTAAGCTAAAAATTAGCGTTCAATGTAAGCGGGCATCAAACGATTAAATGTTTACATCAATCATGTATTAAATAATTATTCTGAGAATAATTATGGTCCTTGTTCATTTTATTTTTATTGGTTACGTAAATTTGTTACGTTTCGCGATAAATTGCATTTAGGCATACCCGGAACCACCAAAACTTTTATATGCTTCAACAAATACCCACTTTTATACCCAATACATAAAAGTTACAAAAATATATCACATATATCTCTCTATGGCCGGATTTCTAGCAATGGATACAAAGAAATATGAAAAAAAATTGCAACTTGGTTTTGTACTACACTACACCAATAAACCTAGACATATCTTGTTTCTTTGACCAAAGACCAAGACCATGGACTTCCTAAAGACCCTCCCTATGTCTCCTTGACTAGTCATACATGTACATTACTTAAACATTGCAAGAGATAAGAAAAACATA
>BQNB010155381.1:4350-15403 GCA_026074375.1 Tanacetum coccineum
GTGTCAATCATTTCAGACCGTGATGGTCGATTCGCATCGCACTTGTGGCAAGCTCTTCAGAAGGCGTTGGGTACAAAACTAAACATGAGTACAGCTTACCACCCTGAGACTGACGGTCAGAGTGAGCGTACTATTCAGACACTGGAGGATATGCTGCGAGCTTGTGTTATGGATTTTGGTGGTAGTTGGGATACTCACCTTCCATTGGTTGAGTTTTCTTACAATAATAGTTACCACAAGAGCATTAAGTGCGCACCCTTCGAGGCTCTGTACGGGCGGAAGTGTAGGTCTCCAGTGATATGGGCTGAAGTTGGAGAAAGTCAGCTTATCGGACCAGAAATTGTGCAGGAGACTACAGAAAAGATTTTTCAAATTAAGGAAAGGTTGAAAACTGCAAGGAGTCGCCAGAAAAGCTATGCTGATAAGAGGCGCAAACCCCTTGAATTTAAAGTCGGGGACCGGGTATTACTTAAGGTATCTCCATGGAAAGGGGTTGTACGATTTGGAAAGAAAGGAAAGCTAGCACCACGATATGTGGGACCGTTTGAAATAGTAGAGTGTGTTGGACCGGTAGCTTATCGGTTGAGGTTACCCCAGGAGCTGAGTTGTATTCACGACACATTTCATGTGTCAAACCTCAAAAAGTGCTTAGCTGAGTCAGATGTTCAAGTGCCTTTAGAAGAAATTGAGATTGATGAAAATCTGCGTTTTGTCGAAGAGCCCATTGAGATCGTGGAGCGTGACGTGAAAAAGCTTAAGCGAAGAAGAATTCCTTTAGTAAAAGTTTGTTGGAACTCACGGCAAGGAGCTGAGTATACTTGGGAGCGAGAAGATCAATTCAAGACCAAGTACCCGCATCTTTTCGCCCCCACCTCGTCTGCAGTCGCCAGTTGAACTCTGGGGACCAGAGTTCCCTTAGGGGGATCGACTGTGAGAATTCATAATTTTAGGTAAATAAATTATTATATTTTATTCCTATTTTTACTCTTAAGTAAAATATTTATTTTTACTTTCACCCGATTCGGCAAATTTCGTGCTCTTAGTTAAGTTTGAGTCGTGCTTGAAAAATTTATTGCGTCTACGTGCATATAGTAGTTGATATTTCCATTGTTCACCCCTAAGAATTTTGTCCATTACATTTGTTCATTTTAGTTTTACTTTGTGTTTCCGTCAAACTTTGCTAAACCTCACGTTTTTACTTAAGCCTTCACTTTTTATCTAAACATCACTTTAATAAAAAAGAAAAAAAAATATAATAATAGTAAAAAAAACCAAGCCATAGGCCGGCCCCCTTTTTATTCTTACACACTCAACCAAAATTTTTATCATTTCCCACAAACACAACATCATTCTTACATGCAATCTCTCTCAAAAAAAAACCATTCATTTCCTTTTTCCTTCTCCCCTTGGCTGCCGAATGTAAGCCACCATCACCACCACACATAAAAAACAGTATAACGTACTCAATTTAAATAATCACATCATGTTTTACTAAAGATCCTTGCCAATTTTGACAAGTTTGGCATTGATATGAAGGTGTTTTGGTCTCCTTTTTTGCAAGACTTTTGTAGGGTTCATTTGCATCAAGCAGATAACTTTTATTGGGTTAATTAAAGATTGTGTTGAAGGTTTGTTTTTAGGGTTTAACAGGGTCTAATCTCACCCCAAAGTCTAAAGGGGTTCTGTGTTAAGTTTTTGTTTGTCAATCATCTCTCAATAAGTTAAATCCATAAATCGTTGATTTTTATTTTTAATTTGTCCAGTGCAAGAGTATATTAATTTCTGAAATATTGAGTATTTTGGTGTATGTTAATGTGTTAATGTATCATGTATGGCATTGTAAAGAATTTTTGGATGGTTTTTGGATTGAGTTAGAATGGATTTTTAGATAAGTATCATGAAGTTTGTTTTAGGACAGCAGTTTGGTTGCTAGTGCTTACGAAATAATTTAGGTCATAGCATACCCTGGAAAATTTGATTTAATAGATAGCCGTATAGGTCTTAAGTGTATGTGAAATTTGATGAAAATCCTCTCCTCCGGATGAGTGAGATACTCCGTTTTGACTACAAGTGTCGATTCAGACCTAGCTGAAGAAATTATAGCATAGTCAAGTTTTTGTACTAAACTTTTGTAAAATAATTATGTTCTCAGTAGGGGACTCATATTAGAGTCATCTCCAATTGGTTTCACTTAAAAAGCTCTTGTAGTTGTCAACATGGAGTCCAGTTTTCCGTAAGCTATCAAAATGAGTCACATCCTTTGTTTTGAGGACTATTTTCAAGTGTTGTAATAAAATTTAGTGTATTATGAAATACTTTTGACTTGGGAAGTTTCTGGAAAATCCAATAGTTGTCTAATAGGTGTCTTAGGTTCTTATAGCCGTTGAATTTGAGTGTTTAATTATTTTGGATGATTGAGAAATTGTATTTTACTAAAACGGGGATCCGTTTTTGTTGCACACGAAATTATCAACCATCATAAGTCAAATTTTTCTATACTAACAACCATTAAGTAAAAACTGTAGCTTCAGGTATTGAGATCAAACGTTCAATTTTTGCCCGCATAGTTTCATCCTCATTGAATTACGGAATTAGGAGATAGGATACAAATGGTAAAGGCAACAATTCGAAAATACTACACTTGAGTAAGGGGTAAATTTAGAATTTCACATGGGTTCTGGAAAAGTTTGGACACGCGGGGCCACATTTATGGAAAAATAGACTTTTAATGGTCCCCTGTACGCGAAAACCGCATGTTTATATCCTATTACGGATTAAAATGACACAGCTTTCAAAGAGGAGTAAAAAAATTTAGACTTTTGTAATAAGAGATTTTTAAGATCGACAGTCAATCTAAAGTGAACCCGTTGTAGTGAATTTATTAATCACTTAACTAGAAACACTCTTGGGGATATATTATTTCAGATGATGAACATATGGGGGTTTTTGAGTGGTTTTGGACCCCATAAAGTTATGAACCCAATGCCATAACTTGATACGTAAAAACACAAATGTTTTTATTCCAAATTCTTTTCAATTTTAATTCAAATAGTGTGAGTATTGTCGGTTAATTTTTCTAAGTCGCGTCTTTTATTTAGGTAGCTCGTAGGGTACCGATTACGTCAGCTCTTATCTTTTTATTTTGCCGACTTGAGCTTAAAGGAAGTTCAAAGCCCTCTTTTAATACTTACGTTAGTTTTCCTACAAAACTTCGATGGGAGATTTCATGCAACATTTGTTTTAACTATTGAATGCAGGTGCTTTGAATTGTAGGCTACCCAGATAGATTAGCCTGATCATAAAATGCCTAAGTCCCTTACCTGCTACTTAAGTCCCCTGTTGATCATGAACCGTCAGTTGCTATTGTAGTGAACGCGAATTGTAGTGGATAGATCAATCGGGACTGACATCCCCGTCTACTTTTATCCGACTTTATGGTTTTTTAGATAACCATGTGACCATTTAACATTTTGAGGTATCCTTGGGTTATAGCAGTATACCCTAACTTTTATTGGGCAAACACTTGTAAGGTGTCGGTGTCATGAGCTTAGAGAAATTAATGATTACTTCGACATGAATGTTTTCATTGTCACCATTTACTTAAATCTTGCGTTCATTCATTCTATTTATACAAACCTAAGGAGTCACGCAAACTTAGTTACATTTTTAGCATGTTTAAATCTCAGGTCCGAAGGTGTGATTTTTCTGATGGATCCCGCGTGGAGATCTGAAGATGGATTCTGTGTTTGTCTTTATTCGATGCTAATTTATTAAACTTATTTTAAATAACCCGTATTTACTTTTGGAACTATGTGGTTGGAACTACTCTTTTGGTTAGACTTAATGTCATGTTTGTAAACTTTTGGACCAATTTTGGCAAACATCTGATCTTTATGAAGCATCGAATGAACTTTATATTAACAACAAGCCCCTTTTAAGGGTCGTTTCCTATTACTTGATTGTTGTGCTATGACGTTGCACCCCAATTGTTACCGTTCCGCTGCCGTTAGATTTTGGAGGTGTGACAATTATGTCTTACCAAATAAGGAGGACGACATCATTATGATCGAGGATGAAATGAAGGATGCTTAAGAGTTTGTTCAAAGGCCTCAGATCACTGATGCTACTGCTAATGTGATCCACCCTCCTCATGATCCTCTACTAAAGAAGTTGAACCACCAACCTTTACCACATGCCAAGATATACTCTTGTTTATCTTTATGCCACCGCATATTCCATTATTAATCACGTCCTGGATGATGCTCAACTAAAGCACTTTGAGTTGGTCGGTTGCTCTATCTAAATCTCAACGTCACACTTTAAAAAGGATGCCAAGCAGACTGAAAAGACTGTTAGTCGGATTAACGTCCAGATTGGTAAACTTACTTCGGTCACTAAGAACCTCTACAAATGTAAGCAACATCCCTAAGCTGAAATCCGGCATCCATGACATCAAGTAACAGTCTAAAGTCTCTTGTGTTGGAAATAAAAAGTGACGATTATGAGGTCACTTACTGTTTGTAATACATATAACTAGGCTAGGAGACATAGGCTCCAAAGAATGCTAACGTCGTCCATGGGCTTTAGGCCCATAATTCGGCCCATTGCATGTATTTTGTAATAAATACGCAGCTCCCTTGTTTAGGATGGGGTGGTGTAATGTGGTGAATTTCAATCTTTAATACGTGCACCATTTATCCCATCTATAAAATTTATTCCTTTTAAAAACTCATAAGAACACGTGTGATTTTATAATTATTATGGCCTACCTTTGTATCAGACCCACAAATGTGATTAAGTGGATTGTTACACATTTACATACATTAAAACATCGACACAAGAACGAATTCGACATTCTTGGTGAAACTCACTAGACTTTTTTTGAAAACTCAAGGTAAAACACGTTTAAAACTTAAAAGTTTATATTTTAAGTGGTATTTAGTGTTTTTAAGAAGTCGGGTGTAGAAAGAATGGATTAAAAACCATCAATGATATGCTTGTGGGTAATTTTTATGTATTTTGTAACGTGCTGGTAAAAGTCGCAACCTTCAAAACAAAAGTTGAAATAGTACGTTTAGTACAACTAGTGTTCCACTCTTTTAGGAAAAAAAAAGTCTGCAACAATTAAAATGTCGTGATCCTTTCTTTTTTGAAAGTCGCAAGCTTTATTCTTTCAAATTACAACTGTTTAATACAACAAGTGGTCCATCCATTTGAAGAGTATAACTTCGCAAACCTTTTCTTTTAAATTCACAAAAAATACAAGTGGTTCTAACTTTTAAGAAATAAAAAGTCACAACAATTTAATAAAATTTTCCAACTTAAAACTCGAACCAAAAAAACCATTTTTAGAGTTCTTAAGTTATTAGAAACATTTAGAGGGTCATTCTTGTGTAAAAATTACTAGAAGAATTTGCCTTGATTACGCGTTTTATTCTTAACTTTCACATCACGAGTTCATCATGGTTCTTGATTACGAGTTTTGAAGTCTTGATGCTTACGAGCTTTGCTTTACGAATTTTAGATACTAACCGTTACGAGTTTTAACTATGCTTATCATTTGGACTTTACGAGTTTATTATTGGGATTTACGAGTTTGTTATTGGACCTTACAAGTTTCATATTGGACCTTATGAGTTTTGATTAACAACTCATTGCGAGTTTAGGAATTTATACTTACGGGTTTAATTTTGAAGTTTTGTTTCATTATCACGTTACGAGTTTGGAATTCATTAAGGAGTTACGCGTTTACAATTGGTCAACCCTTGCGAGTTTCAAAGTTGTATAATTTTGCGAGTTTGGTGATGACATCAAATAACGTCACTTTTATAGCATCATTTATCCTATGTAAATAACCTATTTTGTAAAATTATTGCAAAAAATTGTTACTTAATCGTTTGTATTTGAGAATTGCAGTAATTTATGGAGTACTTGGTGAAAGTTAACTAAAAGCCCACACATTTCTGGAGCTTAAACGAAGATATTTAAAGATTATTGTTCTGACAACCATACACGCCGAATCCATAAGTAAGATACGGCTATATTGCCCTGCACTTCACAAAGACCACGAAGGAAACAATAACCAATACGCCGTATTTAGGAAGACCAATACGCCGTATTCAAGCCATATGGAAATAAAATATTCTAGAAGATATCAAACGTGGTCCCTACTCCAAGAAATCCCTAATACGCCGTATTGAAGACTTTCGATATGCCGTATCGACCTTTTTCCAGACCTTATAAATAGAAAACTCAAAAACGAGTTTTAAGTGTGCTAAATCATATTTTCGATACCTAAACCACAAAAGTCGATTTTCAGAGGAGAAGAAGAGCAGAAGAGGTCTTGCAACGTGATTAATTCAATAGGAAACAACTTGTAATCTTCTATACTATTTTAATCATTTAGTTTTTGGTATCATTCGTTAACTCGGTTAGTTTACCTTGGCCAAATTATTACTCTTGTATTGATTATGACGTTTGAAGGCTAATACCTTTGGGTATTAGCCATTATTATGAAGATCTTAATGTTTGGTTTGTTTATCTCGATTTCTTAATTTATCATTGATTTCTTGTTTATGTTTATCAATTTATACTTGTTAACATGCTTTTGTATGTTACATATCATTCAACTGGATACGAACCAAGTAATCTAGATGCCGGGATAGCTCTCTATATTTATACATCTATACCAATAGGATCACAAATAACGACCTATCTTTGCCCTTAGATTATGAGCTTAGTTGGACCTGCAGGTGACCCAGCGATCAACGAGTACGTTCTCGATTAATTGGTAAATGCTTGGTTAGTGGACTACTAGTGTATGAATTGCCATTAAGCAGTAAGTGGGTAAAGTCTTTATGAGCTAGGGTTTAACAAGATCACCATTGGTTTAATCCCTAAGATAGATTATAATCAGAAAATAAGGATGATTTATGCAGATGCGTTTAATTGTGACAGAATTCTACGTGTCTAGGTTTAAAGAAGAAGTACCCCACCGGCCATTAATCTTAAAATGAAATGCTAACCTTGAGGATAATAATTATTGCACAAATAAGCTAACCAACGTTCGTAATTGGATTAATCATGGTTTAATACAATTTTCTATATTTGGCTTAGACCGGTCTTAATCTTCTGATAAAATTGCTTGCGTTGTTTTTAGTGTCGTAATCGATTTTTTAGTCAACCACAAAACCCGTGCCAGTCTCTCAGGGGCAGAAACCCCCTTAATCCATAGATTAGGATTAACCTAGGTTATTAGCAATAGATTAGACTAACATAGATGAAAAACAAAGTATTAATACATTTGAAAGAGTAAATTCTCTCGCTCTTAGTGATCGACACTTAATAAATTGAAAGTGTTTCTCGCTCTTAGTGATCGACACCCTACTTACCACGAATCTACCACCGACCGGGTGCACTGCCCGTTAAAGTGTTGTTTTTGGTTAAGTCGGCAAAATAAAAATTTAAAACTTGAAATCATAAAATTAACACCACACAACGACACAATTAAGTTTTTGACGCCACTGCCGGAGAGTGAAAATTTAATCTTGATTTTTATTTGATATTTTGGTTTTTAACATTAGATTAGATCTAACCCTTAGGATTAGTGTAATTTAGATTAGTGTATAATTCTGTATATTTTGTATAATTGTTTGTATTGTTTGTGTGTTTTAATTGTTTATGTTAGTGCAAATATAACGATATTTAATCTACATAGTCTCATTTGTTTTGATGATGACAAACACGTAACTTGTAATACATAACGTAAATTGTACAAGTTACTCGTAATCATATTTTGTCTCAATATACATCAACACATCTCCACGTCTTAAGTCCTCGTATGTTACATCACAGGTTCGTACATGTTTGTTATGTTACATTATGATCAAACCTCATTTCACACTTTGCATTTATAAGTATTTTTATACAAACATTTTAGCAAGTATACAATAGTTAACTTGAACAGTTTATGTTATAAAATATACAAAGTTAACTAAAGAAAAATAAAATAGAAAATGATTTTTACTAAAGATTAGAAAAGAATTTTTAGGTCTGATGAACAGTGTAGCCGGTTCTATAGGAGCGTCATCGGTTCCCTTTGATTTACAAGCCGGTTCCTTTGAACAGTGTCGCCGGTTCAGTTCAGCTTTTTCCTATAAATAGAGGAGCATTTTTAATCCGTTTTTCATCACTTTTAACACACTTTTTCCACCATTTTTCGCACATATAGATCTGTAAGAATGCATCCATAAAACCCCATAATCATAATGCATCTAACTCTCATTGTTGTTTTAAACATACACCTGGAATGATTCTATCCACCAAAGCATTGAGATCTTGCCATCTACATCCACCAAAGCAAGCCTTGTAGATCTTGACATTTCTATCCATTACCAAGCATATACATATGAAGATCTAAAAGATTAAAGATCTCATCACCATCATCCATTTGAAGGCTTCCCATCAATGGAAGTTTATTTAGATCATCATTTATTCATTGCATTCATCAATCAAACACCTTGTAATATGTAGAGGTTATATATGGGTTATTTCTAGCGGGTTAGAATATGGGTTTTATTATTGTGTTGAAAGGGATGTTAGGTTGGTTCTACATTGATCTAGAACTCGGTATTTAGCTTTGTACCGGATAAAGTGTAAGCAACGATAGGTTGGTTCTACCAGTGTTAGGACTTGGTATTTAGCTTAGTACCGGATAAAGTGTAAGCGATGTTGTGTAAGGTTTTCTTTGCCGAAAAGAGAGCTTGTTGATCTAGTGATATAACTCTCGAGTTGGGTACTCGAGGAGTGAAGTAGGGCGGAGAGGAGCTCTATGACCGAACCACTATAAATCATCGTGTTCAATTTGCTCTCTATATAATTTATCGCTCTCTATTTTTCTTATGCTTATGATTGTGTTGTGACTTGTTGTTTATGATTGTGTTTGGACTACGTGATTATTCTATGTTTTCCATTATTCATATAGTCATAGAGTATATTTGGTACGTTTCATATTAAGTCATGGTTGTTCGGGTATTTGATGCAAAAGTTTTAAGATTTTAAATGGAAACGTATTCACCCCCCCTCTACGTTTTCAACAATTGGTATCAGAGCGAGTTGGCTCTTGTTTTCACAACGAATGGTTTTCAAAACTGAGTACGATCCATGTATCAAATTATCTGAATAGTGTTATACAAGCTTGAATAGTGACTAAAATTTGCTATATAAGTCTACCTTAAAGCCTACCAAGTGTCAAACCTTTTTGTCGGGTCAAAATGTGCGTTTTTGGAAAATTCGATCAGACCAGCGGTTCTGTTCGTTAACAAAGCCGGTTCCATTTGGCAAAGGAACCGGCGGACGAGTCGTGCCACCTACCATTTCGAAGATAATTGAGTCTACTTTCTAATAAAATAGGTTTGAGGATCTGATTACAAGTTTAAGTAAGTCAAAATTTCAAAATACTACAAAGTGTCCAAAATTTCAAGTTTCATATTAACATAATGTTGGAAACACAAAAAGTGTCGGTCACTTCCAAGTTGTAATAGTCTTAGCTCGTAGTTTATCTAATGATTAGATTAGTAATCTAGTCTGGCCTAAGACCCATGGGAAGCCCATCATAGCCCATGGGCCGGCCTATAGGACATATATATACACCTCTCCATGTCTTGGAGATGTGGTTGTTGGTTGTTTCATTTTCCATATTTCACACATAATACAATTCATCCATTCCATCCATAACAACCCACATCTCTTTCTCTTGTTCTTGGTAGATCATTAGATTACATGTTTCTTCAATTGGTATCAAGAGCCATGGAGTGGTGTATTTAGTTTTTGTGTTTGTCTTGTGATTTGTGTTTAAAATCTTTATAAAGAACAAAATTTTTTATTCAAAATTTTTTGGTGTAAAAACCTTAAAGTTTTCATTTTTATTGTTCCTATAGGGTTAGTAATACTAGTTGTACAAGAATTTTTGCTAAAAACCATTCAAAAATATGACTTTTTAAGTTTTGAAAATTTGAGTTTCGTAGTAGTTGGAACCGAACGAGTAGAACCGAACAAGGTAACCGAACGAGTAAGCCGAACAAGATAACCGAACAAGGGAGTCGAACGAGTCTTATATCAGTTTCAACCGAATGAGTTCTACCAAGAAGGAACTGAACAAGCTTACCTAGCAATAACCGAACTAGATTTCGTGCTGGAACCGAACCAGCAAGACCGAACAAGTGGTAAACCGAACTAGATTTCGTGTTGGAACCGAACCAGCAGGACCGAACAAGTGGTGGACCGAACTAGAATCTTTGTTGGAACCGAACAAGATAATCTAACTAGGACCGAACTAGATTATTCTAGGTTGCGCCGAACAAGATTATTTCCAGTTTGAACCGAACAAGAACATATCTAGTTTTAACCGAACCAAATTTTTTCTTGGACAACCGAACTAGTATTAACTACTTAATTTAAACTCAACTCAAATTACTCAAATTATAAATTATACGGTTATTTCTTTGACTTGTAAAATCCCGTGAAACATTTATTTGTCTTCCCGGTTTTGTCGAGAATTATAAAATCCCGTGTAGTTTCATTTCAAGAATCAACAATCACATAACCAAACACAATTTCTTTCTACCACCGATCGATCAATTTGTAATCTTTTTGATTCCACAATGACGACTCTTGCCGATAAGTCACTTCTTTCAGGAGGAGACAACAAACCACCAATGCTTGAAAAACACTTGTATGATTCTTGGAAGATCCGAATGGGACTGTATATGTTGAATAGACCTCATGGAAGAATGATTCTTGCCTCTGTTGAAAAAGGACCACTCGTTTGGCCATCAATCACTGTGGAAGGGGTAACAAGACTTAAGGAATATACCGAACTCACTCCGCTGAATTCATTCAAGCTGATTGTGACATCAAAGCAATAAACATCATTTTCCAAGGCCTTCCAACTGAAATCTATGCTCTTGTGAGTCAACATCGTGTTGCAAAAGATCTTCGGGAGAAGATTAAACTGCTAATGCAAGGAACGTCGTTAACAAAACAAGAACGAGAA
>BQNB010155382.1:3782-15403 GCA_026074375.1 Tanacetum coccineum
TTGTTTGTCACTGTTACCTAAATCTAGTGTGTCTACGTGTATTCCTTTAGGGCAACCCATCCTATTGCAAACTAAATACTTTTGTCTAACGTCTCCATTCAACATTCTTTTCTGACATGAATGTCTAACTACAAACCCTGCTTCTGCAGCATACTTCATATATGCAACAACACAATCATTAACTAAATCATAAACATTCCCTTTAACTAGTAAAATAGCCACAGAAACTTTTGGAATGTAATAAACAGTTCCACCGGGAGTATCAAAATTAGAATGAGTAACAAACGATTCAGGAGTAGACAACGCATCCAAATCTGAAAAAAATAAAATAAATAAATAGGTTGTGTCATGAAAAAATGCAAAAAACACATATAATATCACAAATGACATGTATAATAAACACAAGCTGTGATATCATATATGATATAACATATGATATATCAAAACAAATAAAAAACATGTAAAATCATATATGATATCAAAAGATGATATATAATACACACAAGCTGTGATATCATATATGATACACATATGTTATATACAAACAATGGAATATCATATATGATATCACATACAATATCATATATGATATACCAAACAAAAACAACCTCAATTATAAACACATTAACACAAGATAAAAAATATCAAATATAAAATATTTCAAATCAACTTAAAACTGCTTATTCCTAAACTAATAAGTTACAAAAAGCTTAATTAATTAAAAATAGCTTATGAACATAAACGTACTCTTAACAGCATGTGTGTCATCAATCTCCTTCTCATAAGCAACAATCTCTTCAGTAAGAGCATTAAGAGAAACAACATGAGAATTTTGAGAAACACTAGATAACGCACTTGAATGACTCGGATCCATAAAACCTGATAATAAATCAAAATAAGCTAATAAGCTAGCTTATTTTTCAGATAATAATATTAACATAAACTAATTCGAAATAAAAATATAAAAAATATATATAAACGGAGCAGTTGAATCTAACCTGATGTTAACGAATTAAAAAAGGATAAGATCAATTGAAAAGAAGATGATCGATTGAAGAAGACGATAATCAATCGATTAGTTTGTTGTGTTAGATAATATAATCGTTAGTCGAAGAGAGAAAAAATAGATCGAAGCTAAACACACACTATGTGTGTGAATTAAAAGAGACGGTTACTAAAAAAATTGCTTTTATATTGGACAAAATAGCCCTTGCAGTGCAAATTGAGAATTTAATATCATTCGTTGGATCATATAAAGATGGAGGGTGGAGATGAGTCCCCCAGTATCCAAAAAAGGTTTGGTATCTAAATGAACTTAAATCTTTTACTAATACCTAGATGTTATGTAGGATCAAGCATAAGTATAAACAGGGACGGAACCAGGGAGTGTCTCGGGGCACCTATGGAATTTTGCGACGTAGTGTTAGTTTTTGTAAAAAACTTCAATTTTTCCTAAGTGCACCTGGTCCCAAAAATTTGTGTTCCTCGTTTTGTATAATTTTTCGTGAATAAATCTGGTTCAATTGTGTCCTGGTTCCGTCCCCGGGTATAAATGATGATCAATGTTTTTAGATATCTTAAATCATTTTTCTTAAATAAAAGTAACATACGGTCACACGCCATCATAAGGTCGTGGCTTATTAATTAAGTGTGAGTTAGTTAAATCTCTAATAGATATTTCGTGTCTAAGTAGCTAGAAATTAATAAAAATATATTAAAATGAATGTTGAATTAAAGAGCATAAAATTTTAGAAAATATAATGAAATTAAATTATTAAAAAAATAAATAGATAAAAAGATACTCCTTCCGTCTCATAATTATAGTCCACGTTTTCTTTTTGGGTCGTCTCAAATTAATTGTCCACTTCCAAAAATAGATAGGGAATTTAGATTAAGTTTACCATATTACCCTTACTTGATGTTATTATTTCAAACTTTAAAGAAGTTATAAATTAATTGGTTAAGGGTAAAAGTGTCATTGTACAAAAAGTAAGAGAGGGAAATCTGTAATGATGATGTTTTTCTTAAATTGCGTGTTTTTTGTCGATGGACTATAATTAGACTGCCAGGCTAAGAGAAGATTTTCGAAGGCAGAGCCTCGCCAAAATAAAGGGCTTTTTTTTTTAGTCTTTTTTATTTTTTTATATAACTGTATATAAATTTTCTTATATCTGGAAAGCAAGACAAGTAACAGGAGCAAAGCGCGCAGAAGAAACATGGATTCATATTCCTTAGAAACAAGATTACGTAAAGGTAAGCCATACTCAGGCACTAATTACAGATTGCTAACAAAATCAAACTAATTGCTTAATGCATTATAAACATAAGCACCTAACATGCATTTATTACCGACCAAGTAAGCAGACAAAAGAAAAACTAGGGCAGGCAATACCACGATCTAACAAACAGAACTACATATCGGACTTTAAAACGGTGAAGATATCCTAAGAGCAAAAGTAAAATCACAAAGCAAGTCACTATAAGAGCACCATAGAGATCATCGGAAGCTAAATAAATATACACTACAATACCTTCGATGCAAACAGACTAACAAAACCTAAAGACCCTACAGAGGGAAACAACAAAATCTAGTGGCAAGTCATATAAAGTGTAACCTATGCATGACACAAAAGCTCTCAAACATGCATAAGGCATACAGGAAGCAGGGCAAAGCAAATCAATCATGGCCAAACACCTAAGCAGCAGGACATGAGACAAAAACGAGAAGAACATTAACATAAGGGGGCAAAACATAAAGGGGGCAAAAAGAGCACATGCAACCCCAAAGCACACAAGAAATCACAAAATCAAGACAAAAAAGATGAAAAACGGCCTAAAAGAACTACCAAAGGGAAACAGCAGCAAAGGGTCAGGTCATAAAGGCAAACCAAGACAGCACACAAAGAAGCCGTGAATACAAAAACGAAAAGAAAAAAACATATCATAACAAGGCAAGAGAAAACATGGTAAACAAAGGGCATACCAAAGCAGTTACATTAAAACATGGCAAAGAAAGATAGAAAAGGACATAAGGGAGCGACAAAGAACAAAAACACATAAAGCAAAGGAAAACACAACCTAAAGCGAACACCAACGCAAATAAGGCGTCGGGGAGGCCTACAACGCGCCTAGACAAGCAAACGGGGACAAAAAAGAGAGCCAAAACCCTCTAAACCCACCATCTAACCCCTTAATCTAATTATATCCCACCACACGAACCTATCAGAAACTAAAAGGGCAAAAGAACAAACATGCAAAGGAAGCAAAAGACACAAGGCAAGCATAGCAAAGCAAGCAAAGGAGACAAGCATAACAAAACCACCCCAAAAAAGACACAAAACACCAAGGCAAGGAACAACTAGAGGGCACACAAGAACATGGTAAGCAAAAAACAACTTTATGTCTACCTCCTAACCCACTAATCTAATTTTAGCCCTCCACTCGTCCCTATCAAATGTCAATAAATAAAAAGGGCAAATGGTACAAAAAAGTACTCAACTTAAAGGTCATTTCAAATCAAGGTATCACACTTTTTTTTATTGCATAAAAAGGCACCCAACTTATTTTTTTGGCCAATTTGGATATTTTCATTAAATATTTAACGATCATCCGTTAAGTTTGTTACATTTCAAGTCCACCGTCGCTACCACCACCATCAATCATCGTCGTCACCACCAAGCCTGCCGACCATCAATATATAAGGTGAAAATTATACGACTAAACCCTATGTCATTTTTTGAAGCGTACTTATGTTTTAAAGACATTGTGAGAGTGTTAGAACAAATGTATAGAAAGGATAAATTACATGTTTCGTCCTTGTGGTTTACCCAAATTACATGTTTCGTCCCTATTGGATTTTAATTACATAGATAATCTCTATTTTATCAAACATATTTCATTGATAGTCCCTATTATAGAAAATAGTGACTACCGTGTAACACATTTTAAACAAATTTATTACACAGTTGGTCCTTATTTTGACAAAATAGGACCATCAATGCAATTAGTTTGAAAATTAGGAACGATTAATGTACTTAAAATCGAATAAGGACTAAAAGTGTTATCTAGTATAAACCATAAGGACGAAACGTGTAATTTATTCTAAATTCAATTTGCATCTATATGATCCACTAAAACCAAACGTCCAAACCAAAACATACTTTAATATTGTTCGTGTATTAAAATCACACAGTTCTTACTCCTGACATAATACCATTAATAGTTTTTAGTCTATGAATGTGTAATGACTCTAAATGGTGAGTAATATCATCAATGTTGTCAACAAGTTTTTGTTACCCGCGCGTTGCCGCGGAGCATCTGAATACAATATTAATGTATGAGTAAAAGTGTAGCTCTTTTACGATACAACTTTTTCAACTAAGATCGAGTAATAATAATTGCGCTCGCATAAAGTTTCTCCATCCCTCTAACATCTAAATGCAAATGACACAATAAGTGATTTTTTTATGAGACGCGTTTGTATACCAAAGTATGCCGCACGTTGCTACGGAGCGTATTGCATATATTTGATTGTAGCACTCTATATGATTGTGGCACTTTCATTTGGTTGAGCATATAAACATAGTATATGATTGTAGCACTTTATATAATACCGAATAAGTTTTTATTGGCAGTTGAAATGTGATTAAAATTAAGGTGCAAAAGGCCTAGTAAATAAGGTTCACTGAATGTTCAAATGTTGTAAACATGACCATTGAGCCTATCACAACCATAACTTCAGGACACATTATATTTGAATAAAATTATGTCAAAATAGCTTAAAACATATTGTATAATCTAATTACATCTACGTCCCCACGTGCTATGAATACATGGAGGATTACGTCCCCAAATGGAAGGAGTCCTTTGTAGAAGCTACAAGCGTTTATGAAAAAAAATTGTTCATCAAAATATACACTTCTAGAAGTTACCAACAACAAATAAGGTGCAAATAAATCACTTATTTATTCAAAAAAATTGTAAATTATATAAACCCAGAAATTCCTTCTAAGGCATATAGTTTTGGGAAGCCATCAAACACCCCCTTTGCGAAATCGGGTTGTGTTTGGACACGAACTTTGACAGCTTCAAATGGGCAAAGAGCAATATCAGCAAATACTTGTGCAGATGCACTACTCAGAAAAAACACCACACCTTGTCTCTCACCCGCAAGCACAACATTTGACTCTCTTTGAGTCAAAGACTGTTTTAACACAAACACCAAAACTTGCAAGACATGGTTTAATACGATTTCAATTCCACTTCATAAAAGAACACCTTCAATGGAAACTTGGGGACCTGTTGCAATATAGGGATTTTAATTCATTTTGTTATCTCTTTGTCAAACACAAATTATCAATCAATTGTACTAAATATATACTATATATAACAAAATCCTAAACAACTAACCTTTGACCTTTACACTCTTCTTAATCACGGCGTTTGGTTTGATAATTGGCTTCTCATATTGTTATCCGACATCCTGATTTCCTCTAACATCCTAATCACTTGATCCATCTTTGGTCTTGTTTCTAGCCTTTTCCCAACACATGTCATGGCAATATGAAGCATTTGCACCATTTCCTTTTTACATTTTGGTACTTAATAAGCTCCAAACCAAATACGTAAGTGGTCGAATCCTCTCGAACCACATATTCGACCCACCTCGAAAGATCCATCAGCTCATCTTGCCCTGCTGCTAACTGAACTGTGCTTTCTCTATTAGCATTTCAAGTAATAGAAAATTAAACTACTTCTAAATGTAATACACATGCATGATTATGATAATAAATCGGAACTGCTGGTGGCTGCCATGAGTCTGTGGAGGCCTAAATTGGTTATATCAAGATGTTAGTTAGTAAGCGTACTTATAGGAACAATGTATAATGTGACAGTGGTCTTTATATGATACTTAAAAAACTCATGTTAGGTGTCACGTGGTATTTAGAAGTACCTAAACATCATTTATTGGCAAGATAGTAGTTGGGTTAGTCTTTATGAAAATAAGCAAGATAAAGTGTAGTTGTGTAGTACAATATAATATTTTTTGCCAAGTATAAATTGCACTAATAGAGCTTATACTTTTTTCCTAGTGCTAAGCTGGCCATCAATATATTAAAGTTCTTTCATCGTAAGAGTTCAATATGTATTGATATTTTAGTGCGTTAAAGCTTAGCCACTTTCATTAGCTAATTCTTGGATGCAAGCAAGAATATCAGGAAGGGGTTATGAAACAATTTTTTTTATACATAAATTATCAATGGGGAAAATTTTAAGGAGAAATGTTTACTTTTTGCCTAGAATATTATTTATTGCAACTTCATAACTGAATGAATAACATGTAAAACACGTAGCTTCTTAATTATTTACTTTAGAAACTTTTCTAATAATATATTTAAAAAACCGTTTGGACCAGTGGGCTAGCATACTGCGTGGGCATTGTGCTTTCATATTTTATAAGAATGATGAACTTTTATCCAATCTAAAATTTTGATAAAAATCATACTATTAGCATGGAAAAAACAAACCTTATAGCCTTTTGGAGCAGAAGTAAGCACACAAACGGTAAGGTAACTGTTAGTTAACCCCCAAAAGGACGTCAAAAATATCATCCGACCTTGATCAGCGTACTTAGCAGTGAAATAGAATGCGGGAATCGGAAAGAATCTTGCGAGAACGGCTATCTTGAGTCCCTCTCTTGACTCTAACTTTACACATACAATAAGTGGGATGTTTTGTCCCATGAGGTCCCAAACATTATACATAACAATAAGAAATATGGCATAACTGAAATAGACGTTCTTTTAATTAGCAAGTAACAGTGGGATATAAATATATGAATACACCCCTGCTTCAATATTGAGTTTTGATGTTACCAACTTACCATGAACCCATTAGTAAATTCAAAGGCTGAGTAGTTGATTACCCCGAAATTTAATTTGCCATTTTGAAAAGTTAAGACTTACTCTATCATTCAGGTGACTCGTACACTCTTTTCGACTTCTCCATGTGTCGCTATGGTTTCCTTAACTCCGAAATTCTGCAAGAGACGGACAAATATTTCTATTAATGTAAAATAACTGAATACACTTCGCTAGCCACTTTTTGCCTACTTTCATAAAAGTTTTGCAGCAAACTTCACGGTTGTAATGTATTATATATATTTAACTTGTGCAACCCATTTTGTCACATATAGGTGGCAATAGGTCTGATTCAAAGTCAACACACACTACCTGCGCCCGTTCTAGAATAACCTCCTTCTGCAGCCCCAACACCATCTGAAAATTCATCCGCATCTTCTCGAACTCCAACATCACCAATTGACCCTCATTCTGCATTTGGAATTTCACGAGCAATGGATATGACCATTCAGTCCGGAGTTAAAAGAATGATACTGGCAGCCCAGAGTGAGACGTTCAAGGAAGAGAACACGCCAGCAGAAAGATTACACAGATTAGACCAGCAGATGGAAAGGAAAGAAGATGGGAGTTTATACTTTATGGATCGCATATGGGTTCCATTAGTGGGAGGTGTGAGGATCATAATCATGGATAAAGCTCATAAGACTAGGTACTTTATGCATCCGGGAGCGGATAAGATGTACCATGATCTTCGAGATATGTATTGGTGGTCGGGTATGAAGAGGGATATTGCTACGTACGTTAGCAAATGTTTAACTTGTTTGAAAGTGAAGGTTGAGCATCAAAGGCCATCGGGCTTATTGCAACAACCAGAGATACCAGAGTGGAAATAGGATAACATCACTATGGATTTTATCACGAAGTTACCTAGGTCAAAGAGTGGGCATGATACTATATGGGTAGTAGTCGACAGACTGACTAAGTCAGCTCATTTTCTGGCGACACGTGAGGATTACAGTATGGAGAAGTTGGCAAAGCTGTACTCGATGAGATCGTCGCACGGCATGGAGTGCCTGTGTCAATTATTTTAGATCGAGATGGACGGTTTACATCACGTTTCTGGCAAACATTACAGAAAGCCTTAGGGACGCGATTGGATATGAGTACGGCTTATCATCCTCAGACGGATAGACAAAGTCAGAGTACAATTCAAACATTAGAGGATATGTTAAGAGCGTGTGTGATCGACTTTGGTGGCAGTTGGGATGTCCACCTACCGTTAGCTGAATTTTCTTTTAATAATAGTTACCATTCGAGTATTCGATGTGCTTCGTTCGAAGCTCTGTATGGAAGGAAATGTAGGTCGCCCGTCCTATGGGCTGAAATTGGAGAAAGCAGGTTGATTGGACCAGAGTTGGAGCAAGAGATGACTTATAAGGTAGTCTTGATAAAGGAAAAGCTCAAAGCGGCGAGAGATCATCAAAAGAGTTATGCTGATAATAGGCGTAAGCCACTAGAGTTTGAGGTTGGGGATCGTGTGTTACAGAAGGTATCGCCTTGGAAGGGCTTGATACATTTTGGAAAGAAAGGTAAGTTGGCACCGAGGTATGTAGGACCATTTGAAATCCTTGAAAGGATCGGCCCTGTAGCTTATCGGTTAAGATTGCCTGAAGAGTTGAGTGGCGTGCACGACACATTTCATGTGTCAAATTTGAAGAAGTGCTTGACGGATGCAAATCTGCAAGTGCCACTAGATGAGATCAAAATTGACAAAACCTTTCGTTTTGTTAAGGAACCTGTAGAAATTATGGACCGTGAGGTTAAGAGTTTGAAACGTAGTAAGATTCCAATCGTTAAAGTTCATTGGAATTCAAAGCGTGGCCCTGAGTTTACGTGGGAACGTGAGGACCATACGAAAGCTAGGTATCCTCGATTGTTTGTTGACTGTGCTGTTGAACCTACTAGTTAAATTTCGGGACGAAATTTCCTTAAGGAGGGGATACTGTGACAACCGTGACTAGAGCAGGTTAGTCAAACCTTTAGAGTTGACTAAAGTATTTATGTGTGTTATAATTGTGAGCTAATGTGATCTTAAGTGCGTATTTGATATCAATCCGTGATGCGTGTTCATCTTATTGTGATTGAGTTGTGGTTTCAGTAGCTATTCCATTTCGTTCACATTTTGTGACTATGGAAATGATGGCATGATTTTATACGTTATCGTGTTATTTGGTAAATAATTGTAGTACGAGCATAAAGAGAATATAGTGTGTTCCTAGGGATGAATTAAGTCTAGTATTTAAATATTTAAACATTAGTATTTCTAATTTAGGAAAGTAATATATGAAATGAAATTTATAAATAGTAAGTTTAAAACTAGTTTTTATTTAAAAGGTTTACTAAATTAATAAAGGGTTTTTATAAAAATAACAAAATAAGGATAATTATACACTTAATAATAATCTAAAAAAAATAAAAAATATATATAAATGTATATATAGGGGCCGGTTTTTAAAAAAGAAAAAAGGAAAAAAAAGAGTTCAAGTATAACACAAACTAGTATTAGATAATGATTAGGAAATTAAGTTTTGCCTATAAATACAAAATTTGTTCCTATCTCCCTTGTTTCTTTTGATCATCCGAACCCTCAATAAGAGAAGAGAAATTTTTTTTTATCAAGTATTAAGTGTGTTGATTCAAGTATAATCGGTTAAAGGTTTTAAGTAAGATCTACAATCCCGTTCTTGTTTAATTCTTCTTATATTAATAACATTGATTGATGGATAATTAGGGTTTATAATTTTCTGTAAATATGATGTTATGAACATTTAATAATGATTTGGGTATAATAATTAGGGTTTAGGGTAGGTTTAATAGGGAATAGTTATTGTAAATTCGGAATTAAAAACTGGGCAGAATTTTAGGTCATCTGGCGAGAGCCATAACTCGGTCATACAGATAGCTTTTATTGATTTTCTTGAGCCTAAAAATAACTACAGAGAGTCTACTTTCAAACCTTGGTGGTTTCATGAATTAAAAGTGAGTGGAGGTTAGTCAAAATGATTTTACAAGATTCGTTGTTGAATCTGAGTTTTAGGATCAGATTCTGAGTTGTGTTTATGAGGTCAAAAACCATATCAAAACACCTTTTTAATTGATGGGATTTCTACTATAGTAAGTTCATGATTTCTATGAATTTCTATAAATTTTGTAGATTTTTCCAAGTGTCTAAATGGGTCTGGGCAAGACAAACTTTTGAGAGGTCTTATCAGATCCGAATTTGAGTACTTTGTGATGTTGAATTTTAATAAAATAGTTAGACTTAATATTATTTTTTCTAAAAAATCATGGTAGGTCTTAACCCTTTGGGAAGGTAAGGAATGCAGTAGGAAAAAGCAATTTGATGATTTTGTATTTTATTTATAGTCATGTAGTGACTACAGAATTCTGCCAAAAAGTTGGAAAACTTGAATAAATGGATTAAGGGTATTAGGATATAAGTAAGGTATGAGAAGTGTGGTAAAGGGTTTATAATCATCATATAGACATAGTAGTCCATCAATTGATTGTTACATCGACTTTGATGTTTAGCCTAATCGCGTGTAACACGTGTTTTATTTGTGTTTAGTTGATTTTAAGGAACTTGTGAAGTAGTTGTGCATCAGGTGAGTTTCATAGTCCTATATTTCCATTTTTAAATTGGGATGGAAATGATACAAATGTTTTGAAATGTTTCATTGCTGTGATTATGTGTTTTAAATGCGTATGGACATTACATGACTATTATATGACAATGTGTTACATGTTGATATTGATTTGGATTGATGAGTACGCCCGGTTGGTGTTACTTATGATATTGATTTGGATTGAAGAGTACACCCAGTTGGTGTTACTTATGATATTGATTGGGATCGGATGAGTACGTCTACTCAGTGTTGGTTATGGTACCATGGGATCGGATGGGTACGCCTACCTAGTTTATGAATGTATTGATTTGATTTGGTTTCATGTTAGCATAGAATTGATAGTTCATTTTTGTGCTACCTTTTTTTGTTAATCATAATGAAACCGAGTTTAATTGTGTGTCTAAAACCTATGACTCTCACCAACATATTTGTTGACATTTTAAGCATCATTTTCAGGTGAGCATCTTGAGAAAAGTGAAGTTAGGAAGCTTGGCTAGCGAGACCATAGGCTTGCATGCAGAGTTATCTCCAAGTTTTCATTTTGTACTTTGTTGAATTGATACATTGAATGTTGATTGGTTGTTTAGGTTTTGAGATATTTCGTTTATATCTATGTATTGGCGTGACTCTTTTACCTCAATACAAGACCCCTTTTTCTTGTGTTAGGTATTGTCATGACACTTTGTGTCCATTTTAATTTAGTTTAATGCATTGTAGTTCTCTCTATTGTTGACACAATTGTGTTGTGATGATACCTATGACGTTACGCCTTGTGTTTCCGCCTTGGCGGGGTGTGACACCTGTATGGCCAGACTTTGTGAGTAAAAACATTACCTAGGATGTTAAGTGTCTCCATTTCATTGAAGAGGGCGAGGACATCGCAACGTATAACAAATACGGCCTTGAGATGCATGGTTACAGATAAAAAAGTCTTATGTTTTGGCGGTGCTTACTCAATGTTACAAACAGATCCCGTCGATCCCAGGTAATTAATATTGTATATTATAAATTTCTTTATGATTTTATATTAAGGTTAATCTTTTTTATTATTATATGTTATTATGAAACAGACTTT
>BQNB010155383.1:0-15403 GCA_026074375.1 Tanacetum coccineum
AAATTTTTTCTTTTTTTTGAAATTTTGATGGTAAAAACGGGCTTACGCGAAAACAACGACTGCATGCATAATCAAATCGAAGATCCCCCCCATACTAGAATTAAACATTGTCCTCAATATTTTAAGAAGGGTCTCTACGTAAATCCTAAGCCGTCTATTAAGTATGCTCAAAGATAAACGTTAGTTGATAAGATTTGGATATCGGATTCCCAAAATGAAGCTGAGGATGTGAAGCTCTTGTGATCTAAGGACAAAAACCGCAAGCACGAGAGGCTTCAAAAATCCGGGACATCCTGGAAATACAACAAAACACGAAACATGGAAAATGAAAGAGGCGAGCCTCCTCACAACAACAAAAAACAATTATTCATTACTACATAACTACCATACTACTACTACGATTATACTAAGATAAGCATGGGTTGCCACCCACGAAGCGCTTGTTTTAGGTCACTTAGGTTGACCAATCCCCCCATTCTTGAGCTTGTCAAGGGGGATAGAAGTGGAGACACGGAACATCCAAGACTCGGATGTTCTCTTGGTAAGAGCAAGGAAAAATTTCCATCGGGCTTTCAAGAATTTTGGTGACTTTGAAAGCTTTAGGGCTCCAATGAGATAGTTCCAGGACAAGAGAAGTTTGAACTCTTTTAGAAGTGAGAATCCCGGGGTTGAAAACTTTTTCCTCATTTTCGGATGAGAGCGAGAGTATCCTAGCCAAGGGAACTTCTTTTGTGGAAAAGGAAGGTTCATAAGAGGAGGATAAAATCCTCAAGAATTAAAGAAGCATTATGGCGTTATTTTTACATTCTAAAACCGTGCCGTGTTGCAAAGTTGGTGTACCTTCAAAGAGGTTTCTCATGAAGAGTACCGGAGTAAAAACTGTCCCTCGTTGTTTGGTTGAAGACAAAAGCCGTCAACCTCAAAAAAAAAAATCCTCATAGAAAACCGAGTCATACTCGGGAAAAGGAAGGAAATCACTTGATTCAGGGGAATCAAGTTCATCAATCAAGATTTTAGAATCTTTGATTTTCTCTTCCTTGAAGTCAAATGGATCATCATAAGTATCATCATTAACGGTCTCATGATCAAAAAGATTATCATCATAATCATCCCATAATGGTGGGGATGAGTAATCAAGAGCATGTTCATCGGTGAACATCTCAGAAATGGTATCATCAAGATTGTCATCAAGAGAATTTTCATCAACCGAATCTTCGAGAATAGAATCCATATCCTTGATAGGATCATGGTTAAGCAAATACTCTAATTCTAGAAGATCGGATTCGGCATCAAAGGGAAGATCATCATTTCCTGGTGGAAATGTGATATGAGCGAGTTCATCGGCGAACTCCTCAAGAAAATAGTCCCGCTAATCTTAAAAATGTGGAGACAAAGGTGAAGAAGAGGTTGGGTACTAGCCACTTTAACAGAATATTTAAAGGAGGGAGAAGAGATGAAGGATTACTATTTCCTAGGGGAAATGAATCACTTGCGAGATAAGCTTCGAATTCTTCCCAAATTAACTCACTTTCTTTGAGGGAGATAAGTGTGGGGGAAGAAGAAGAAGACTTGGTCTCGAGTTCCAAAATCGGAGTGGGATTGCCACTTAATTTATTATCATGATACAGAGGGAGATCTTTGGTTTTATCAAGATTTAGCAAGTTCTCAATAATGTCTTCCTCCGGATCAAAGATATCATCATTAACTTCCGGTGAAGTTAAATTGGTATGAGTAGAGACAAGAGAAGTGGGATTGCCACTTGGATGATTTGTTGCAAACAAATCTTCACGAATTTCCTCATGTGAAACATTGTAGACATCAATCATGTTGATTGATTCTTGATGAGGTTCGTTTGAATAGCTTGAAGTGTCATTTCTCATGTTCAAGATTAGTCTTTCATTACCGTCACGGAGAATCATTTCTTCTCCATGAACGTCAATCAAAGCACGAGCGGTCCGTAAGAATGGTCTTCCCAAAATGAGGGGGACACGTGGATCGCTCTCATAATCAACAATGACAAAATCAGCAGGGAATGTGAACTTTTCAACCGGAAAAAGAACATCTCTGCAATTCCTTTCGGAGTGCAAATATCACGGTTAGCAAGTTCAAGAGTCATTTGGGTGGAAATAAGCTCGGGTAATCCTAACTCTTTCCACACCGAGAGTGGCATCAAGTTGATGCTAGCACCTAGATCGGCTAGGGCTTTGCACTTGAGCTCATTAAAACCACACGGAATGAGAAATTTCCCAGTCACCTAGCTTTTCGGGAAGCTTCTTTAGGATAACCGCTGAGGCCATTTTCAACTAACGGGGTAAGTTGCCAATTCTATAAAGCTTCTCCATATTGAAAGGAGACTCTAAGCATTTTTTTTGATATTCAGGATAAGAAATTAATGCCATCGGACAAGAGATGATATTGATATGAAGCTGTTTAAACATTTGCCAGAATTTAATGAATTTGAACATACATCCCTTTTCCTTTTTGTTTTCTCATGGTTTATTCTAGACGGATAAGGGATTCGGGCGACGAGATCCCTTTGATGAATCATAAAATTTCTTTGTTTAGCTTTTTGGACTAGAGGAGGTAGGACCTTAATGGTAAACTCACAGTTTTCGGTCCGTGAAAGTCCTCCCTACAGCGTTCATCCTCTTTCTTAGGATGTTATAAGATGGAGGAGGCATAGGAACGGAAGGTTCATCAAGAACAAGACCACTTCGAGTGGTAATGGCTTTCAATTCACCTTTTGGGTTAGCAACGGTGTTGCTAGGGAGAGATCCCGTACCCGAGGTAGAAGCGGTATTCATTTTGATAAAGTTACCTAGCATACTTTCAAGCCTTTGATTCGAAGTAGCCAAGTTGTTCATTTGAGTTTAGCATTTAATTGATCTTGTTTTCATTAATCCTGATGTAGTTATTATAATTCTTTGCGTTAAAGCAACCAGGGGTTGGGTATTAGGGGCTTGATAATTTTGAACCTGATTCTGATTATGATTAGCACCCTGGAAAAACTGATTTCTACCCTGATTGTTACTTTGGTTGTTTCCCTGATTCCGGTTTTGATAAGGCTGAACCTGGTTGTTTTGATTTTGATTGCTTCGGTTTTGATTTTGATTCACATTAAACCCTGGTGGTCCGAGATAATTGTCCGAACGATAGCTAAGCATATGCAGTTACGAAACATTAGGTTAGGTAGGAATTAACCCACCATTGATTGTAGCTCCCCACAGCATATCCTTCTAATTGTTTAAGCCAACGTGAGCTGACAATCATTGTAAGAATGTCGACCACCACAAGTCTCGCCACTCGGTGATAACGGGTATTAACGTGTGGGTTGTTTGAATCATTCTTGTTAATTCCTATCATCTCTTCCATTGAACTTAAGGACACTAAAACCCCCTAAAAATTCTGATTCGAAGAAGTGATAGAATACCGATGCTCATTCCGTTGAGGCAACGAACGTATCCCAATCATTGTGATGGGCGGTCATATTTTCGATGAGATCATAACACTCTTCGGGGCGCCTTTTCATAAAGGTCCTGCCGGCAGCAGCATTGATGGTATCACGATGCCTTAATGTTAACCCGTTATAAAAGGTATCTATTTGAGTCACGAGTAACATGTTGTGGTTAGGACATCGATCAATTGAAAGCTTATAACGTTCCCAAGCTTCGAATAACCGACGCAACGGGTCTAGATGAAAATTTGTAATATCAATTCTCACTTGTCACCATAGATGGTGGGAATATTTTCCAGAAATATTTTTGCCATTCTGGTCAAAAGAGTTGAAAATAGAAATTCCTTGCAAACGAAGGGCGTCACGGAGACCCCAGTCACTTTCATTGCTTTGGGTGACATGCCAAAAAAATTTGTCGAAGCTTGTTGGCATCAACACCCGGATCCGACAGAAATGGACACGAATATTTGAACTTGTTGAATCAGTCATTTCTAATCGAAAAGTCGTTGCTTGAATTGCAATTGGAGCAATTGGTCCCCCTCGACCATCTAAAGACGTTGCATATAACCCTCCATAGTCCCGGAGGGGTCGGAACTAGTAAACCACCACGCTCACGGCGGGAGGTGGTCCGGCACCACCGGCTCCATTAGCGGCCATGTTAACTACAGGAGGATTATCAAAAGGTTCTTCAAGATTAAAAGGTTCAACAACTACCGGTGGGGCTTGTTGTTGTGACTGTTTGATTTCGAGATTGAGAACGAGTGCGCATGCACTTAAACTATAAAAAGAAAATTTACACTATTTTTTTTTGGTTTTTTCAACAATTTTTCACAATCTATTTTAATAACGGACAACGAGATAAGACACTTAAACCTAATAATCAACAAGCTTCACGGTAGCTCTTTAAAAGAATTAACTTTTAAAGGTAGCCGTACGTCGCTAGTGACACAAAAGGTAAGTTTTTGATTCTTTGGTTCGGGAACTTATTAATGGATAATAGTTCAGTTGAAAGTAATATATGTTGGTGTTCTTTTTTTTTACCAACTTGATGTTTTTATTGATAATAAGGACAATTTTTTTTATATATATTATTTGATTTTTCCTTGATTTTTTTTTTTTGCTTCTTTTGTTTAATATATTATAAATATACTAATAAAAGAAAAGGAAAAAATATTTTGTTATTTTTATAAAGAAAATAACTCTACAAGGAAGGATCTTCAAAGCACTAATTGTCAAACTTCGAAACGACAAACGCTTTCACTCCTCCCCGGCAGCGGCGCCAAAAATTGGTTTGTAGATTAATCAACCCTTTATAAATATATAAATATAAATAAATATAAATATATAACAAGGATAAAAATCCACAAAATCAATGAAACTGAAGTATAAATGATGTTCCCGACGGGTCGAAGTCCCAACGAGGAGTGAATTGGAAAGTCAAGAGTCGGTTTGATATTTGATGTTTGAATGGAAAAATCTTTGGACTTGGTTTTTCTAATTGAAATGCAAAAACAATTAAGGAAAACCTAAAAACGAAAGCTAGAATGAATTAAACCTAAAACGTAGACGGAAACGTAAAAAAAACGCGAGTTTTAAAAACTAAGTTATCAAAAATTAAAACTTAAAATGATTTTTTTTAGTTTTTCTAATTTAAAATAGCTAAATTAAAAGAAAAATGAAAGAAAATCCTAAAACGGGAGCTCCTAAAGTTGAAAATCGAAGAAAACGAAACCCGGGATCGAATCCCGTTCTTTAAAAACTAAAATTTTACAAAAATGACCCCACGAAAGAAAACTAATTTTCCTAACTGCAATATGATAAAAGAAAATTTTCTAAAAAAGAATTATATATATATATTTTTTTAATTTTTAATAATTAAAAAACAGTTTTAAAGAAAATAAATGATTAAAAATAGCAAACAATATTGGAAAAATATGAAAAAATACAGAAAAGTGGATTAAGGTAAGCTGGTTCTATGAAAAATAAAAGCTGGAAAAGAAAGCTTATAAATAAGTTGTGAATAAGCAAAACGAGTTTATTAGCTTAAAAGGAAAAAATGACTATAAAGATTTAATTGTGCAAGTAAATGTTGGATGAGCTAATGGAGCAAAGTGGTTAGTGTGTGTTTGTGGTGTGTCGTGTGTGCGAAGGGGGAGGTCCATGGTTCAACCCTTGGCCTCTTCCTTTTTATAATTTTTTTTTCTTTTTTTTAAAAAAAACTTAAAAAGCACACAAAAATAAGCTATATTAAAAAAAAAATTCACAAAAGCTTAAATAAGCAATCAAAAGACAGGCAGCAAGCATTTTTTTCATACTAAGGCTAAAAATAGCAAACTGTGGGCAATTTAAAAGCAAATAAGCTAGGCCAAAAGAGGAATAAGCACAAACAGCTGGAAACTTAAACCTAATAAGCTAAGACAATCAAGAAAAAAAAACAGGACAATAAGCTAGAAAAAGCAAAAAGCACTTAAGAGCAAAAGTTGTATGCAAACAGCCTCAAGGGAACCTTTTTGAAGCTTAAAAATAAGCACTAGATGGGGTCCTTGGGGTTTAAGGCTACTAGGGCTTATAGCTCAACTTATGAGCTTCATAAAAAGCAAAAAATCTAAGAATGATGATAAAAAAATAAGCAAGAAAAAGGGCACTAAAGGGTGCCAGTTTGCACCAGGGGAGCTTTCTTCAGTTTTAAAGGGCAAAAGGCATACCCACAAATAAGCTGAAAAATGAGCTCTACAATGTAAAAGAGGTTAAAACAGATGGAGTTTGGCCCAAGATGAGCTTGTGCACGAAAATTTAGAAACTAAAAAACAAGTATAACCATCTGATATATAGGATTGAAAATGGGCAGTTTTGTTCAAAAGTTACTTGACAACAAATTTGACAGTTTGACTTAAAACAAAAATAAACAAAGAAAACTATTTAAAAAACTACCTTAAGACAAAAAAAAGAGCCCAAAAACACCTTCTTAAAAATGTTTAATAAAAGGACCTTAAATCTACTGAGCCTCTTGAAAACTGTTGTCACCAACAGTTTTTCACAAAGAAGCCTTTAGAAAAATCTTAAAAACAATTAGACTATGAGAAATTGATTAAAAACCTCTTAAAGTGGCTTGTTAAAGAAGACCAAATGACCCACTTGGTTTTATACACCAAAATGACCCAGTTTAAGGTGTTATGCCAAACACTCCTTAAAGGGTCTTAAAACCAAATTTCAAACTGATTACACAAGTTTTCAGCTAAGAAACTTAAAGACAGTTTACAAGCAGTCTATGATAAGCAGAAACAAGCAAAATTCCAAGCAGAAATAAAAGCACTCAAGAATTAGCAAAGTGAATAAAAGCCGTTTAAGGGCATGCAAAGGACAAATTTAACATAAAAACATAAACAAAAGATAAATAAGCATAAAACAGGCACATATAAGCATAGAACAAAGCAATAAGCAGCAAAAAGTAAGAATGAGCAATATTAAGCATAAAATAAGCAGATGAATAGTAAATTTAGCAAAAATGTAAAATAAGATAACTCATAAGAGGTCCAAGCTTTTGGTAAGGGTATAAGCTCTCAACAGCTTATAAGACAATCCTATAGCCTCCCATGAGGCACTAAACCCAAGGCCATCCAATATAAACCTTGCTCCATGCTTTCTTTCTTTTTTTATATTTTTGAGTTTTTTTTGAATTTTGACAGAAAATGAAAATGAAAGTTTGTTTAAGCTTTTGATGCCTAAAAAGCTCATACAAAGCTTGTAAAATAGTTTTTAAAACACCAAATAAGTAGATGATAGAAAATCAAAGAAAACTTAAAATTTGACAAGTATTTAAAAGCAAGTAATTAAAGGCAGAAATTAAATTGACAAGATAAGTAAAATGCAATATATTAAAAGTGGTACAAATCTCAGTTACAAGTTTTTGACTTAAACAAAAATTCGACACCCTTTAACCTAAGTCACATAAGCCCTATAAATACTAAAACTTGAGGTCTTGAGCTTGTGTTTCTTCATAGAGAGAGACCAGATGTTGTGTTTCTTTTGTGAGGAGAAAGCTCAAAGCATCTCACCCATTGATATTAACTTGGTCCCAAATCCATGATCTCAGCCCTTGATTGTATGTTGTCCTTGGATTGCCAGCGTGTATCTTGGAGGCTTGTGAGGGGAAAGAGATGAGTTTGGAGTGTAGTGAACAATGGTCGAGAGAGGGGGGGGGGACATGGATACATGAACAGTGGCTCAGGGTTTTGGTTGGTAAAATGGGTTGTGTGTACAGGGTTTTGATTTTGTTTGGTGTAGGGGTGAGTTTGAAAATGTGGCAAGAAAGGTCCCTCGTGGTTATATTTATCATTGCAATTTCAATCCCTTGTGGTGGTGGAAGTTTAGAGAAATGGCAAAAAATGTCCCTGTGAGTTACATAGTTTTTTTTTTAATTTAGTCCTTTGGGTATAACGGGGTTAACTGTTTGCAAAGGGATGGGCTTATGGTTTTTGAGCCAGTAATACACATCTAGGCCGTGTGGTTTATTAATGGCCATTTTAATTTACTTGGGCTTAAGTCTTCAAATAACATACTAATGGGCTTATCCGGCCATTAGAAGGGATTCGGGTGAGCCAGAAGTATTTCTCATAACGGCTCCGGATTTTGACGTTTACTTTTGCGAGGTTTGACTTAACATTGACTTGGGAGATGACTTTTTGCTTCGATTTGACTTTGTCTTTTCCACACTTTCCCATTCCGTCTAGTTTGTCCATTTTGACTGATTTTTTTGTCCTTTTGTCGGTGATATCCGTTTCCTGACCAATAAAGAATGAAAACATACAAATTAAAAGTTATTTTTGGTATGTTTTTTGTCATTTAAGTCCAGTTTTTGATGGAAAAGGGTATCGTGTAATTTAAGCACATACCACATTCCCTTTAAATGTTAATTCAATTCTATTCAAACATGTTTTTAACCTATGTCATCTAAATCCTAATTCTAAACGGGAAAAAGAGGTTTTCATCGAGAACTGCACGGGTTTGGTTGGTGACTACAATCAATTCAAGGCACTGTTACCCACGTAAGCTAATTAACGAAAGATAAAAGAGTGGTCGAACCTTATATAAGAAAACTGTATTAACCATTATTAATCCGATTAGAAAGTTAGTTTGTTTATTAAGTGCATTGATTTCTTCTCTCGAGGTGGCATATCATTCTTAAGACTTGGGCGTTACATCACCTTAAGACCTAGACACATTAATTTTGTCACAATTAAAGCCCCACATAAACCATCTTTAAATTGCTGATATAATAATCTATCTTATGGATTAAAACAATGGTGATCTTGTTAAACCCTAGCTCATAGAGACTTTACCCACTTACCGCTTAATGGCAATTTATACACTAGTAATCCACTTGTTCAACTATCCAATGGAATCAGAACGTTACTTGTTAAATTATCTAGGTCACCTGCTAGTCAACACGATCAATAAACCATTGGCAATATCCAATTAACTAGTTAATCCCGAAGCGTATCCTAGACACAGACTTAGTTTCACCAAAAGTCATAAACCAACAAGGTACAAGGCATGCATACACACCCAGAACGCCAGGATAGACATGCATGTTCGTATGAATCCTCGTTCGCGTAAAACCAACGGCTAATCATTAGGTGAGAGGGAAGTAAATTGTTGTTAAATAAAAGTCAAGAAACAAATAGATTAAGACTTAAGATACAAGTTGCTAGACACTTATTTTCCGACGGTTATCATGATAAAGACACAACTATTTACAACGTCTTGATCATAGATAAAAAACAACAACCTAAGTTGGCGTTCCTGTAACGATCAACTTCCTAATTCTCCCAAAACTTTACATACTCTACATGGCAAGTGGCGATATCTTCCACTTTGTACAATACTCTACATCGTTGATTTTTTATACGTATCAACGAATAATCGATCCTTCATGTAATTCCTTCGGTAATTGCAAAACGATTATCTTAAACTTTTCTTTCTCACTGATGTGCTGTCGTGTAGGGTCAATTATTTGATTATCAAGTTTTACATTTATATTTAGCTGACAAACCTAAAACAACACTTTAACGAGCAATGTACCCGGTCAAGATAGAGTTCGTGGTAAGTAGGGTGTCGAACACTAAGAGTAGAAATTTAATCCTATATTCTATTAGTATTTTAATTAGTCTATTTACTAGTTAAACCTATGCTATGTACGTTGTCTAATGAAATGGGGGATTCAGCCTGAGAGACTGGCACAGGTTTGGTGGAAACAAATACCAATTCAATACACAATAAACACAAAAGATGAAGATTAGAAGATAGAAAAGCGGTACAAGCCAAATGATAGAAAACTGTATTAGCCATATTAAATCCGGTTCAATGCTGGTTTGTTTGTTTTAGTGCAATGATTTACTTATCTTGAAGCGGCATATCATTCTTAAGAGCATGATTGCTGAAACATAAACGGGTCACCTACCGGTCAAACTAAGCTCATAATCAAAAGACAAAGACAAAACGCTATTTGTGATCCTATTGGTCCAGTAATATAAGATATGATATGGAGAGCTATCCCGGTATCTAGATTACTTGGTCCGTAACACTAGACCCAGTTGAATGATAGGTCGCATATTCAAACACATAAACAAGTATGAGGTGATAAACATAATTAAACAATCAACGATAAATTAAGAAATCGATTTTAAAACAAACCAAACATTGAACTTTCATTAAGATGGCTAATACCCGAGGGTATTAGCCCATAACCATTATAATTATACAGGCGTAATCAAACAATTGAAATCGAACGATTAAGAGAGTAAAAATTACACGATGTCTTCTATGGAGTCGTGATCAATGCTTGACCTTTATGGCTGATCTTCTTTTCTAAAATTCATCTCTGATGAGTATGGTATCAAGAATATGATATTGCACACTTAAAATTCGTTTTTGAGTCTTCTATTTATAGTTGCTGAAAAATACTCGATACGCCGTATCCAGATAGGTCGGTACGGCGTATTAGGTTGGATTCCTTGGAGTGCGCGCTACGTTCGTAATAAATCTTTAATATTATTCCCAATTTACTTGATCTACTGTATCTTCGAATAGTTATCTTCATGGATACAGCGTATATAGATAGCATGGATACGCCGTATTGGGAATTAGTCAAACGTATTTTCTTGTGAAGTCTTGCCACAGATACGCCGTATCTCTTTAGTTGGATACGGCGTATTGGTGAATTTTCAGAAATCTTCAAATGTCTTCGTTTTAGCTCCAATTTATGCGCCTTTTAGCTTATCTTCACAAAACACTCCTGAATTACTGCATTTATCAACTTTAAAGCGATTAAGTACCAAATAATGCAATAATTATATAAAAGTGGGCAAAATAGATGGGATAAATGATATAATAAAGTGACGTTATTTGATGTCATCACTCACTCTTTTTGTATTTTCTCATTTTCTTTTATTTTTTTGATTTTTTTTTTGCTAACTAAACTTCAAATCTCGGTGTAGTTTCACCATCTTCACAATCATAATAATTCCGGATAATTTCTTTGATAGTCCTTTCGTCTTCGGATTCACCAATAATTATGATGGTAGTAAAATCACATGAGCTTTGACTACTAATATACATTCCCATTTGCAATGTGTAAATTTCCAACCGCACCAAAGATAGAAAATGACACAAGACTCGAGAAATACAAACTTTACACTTTAAGCAACTAGCAACTGTAAATTAAACTTAATCTAACATGGTAGGTTAAGGTGTAAGGGTGTAACAAAACAAATAGTTGGTGTAAATTCCTAAAGGATTGGCTCTACGGGTTGTTCTAGTGGATCATCACTCTAAAGATGAGAGTGAAAAGGGTTTAAACGGGAGGTTAACTAACTGGTGTAGTTAGTTAATAAGCAACATGTAAAGGCGATTTGGGTGTAATCCTAAAATTTACCAATTTAAACAAGTTACTCTATCTAAATCCATAGTACTCATCACTGTGGTCTCGAGTGATATACCAAGCCAAGTTCTAAAGTCTACAACATCACTGGCACACTCATATTTTGTGGAATTTGGGTAAACATTTGGAAACGGAAAGGTTAAATCCTCATAATATCTAACAAGGGTTATTGTGTGCGGGTTATGTATCAAGTAATTTCACAAAAGTATGCTTGAAATTTTTTTGAAGTTGAGCATAATTTAAGGTTTTTATTGTGAAAAATAGGACAAGTAAACATTCTAATTCCATCCCTCACTTGAATTATACAACGTCCTCATTGTATATATAAAACATTAAATACGGGAATTAAAAAGAATTAGAATGAGAAACTCCCCTGATATTTGCTCGGTAGATTCTCCAAGTTGCGTTGTAGATACAAGATTGTTGTGTGAAAAAAGCGTCTGAATCCTAGCACGAACAGCACACACATAGAATTCTAGAAAATATGCATTCCACCAACTTCGTCGATATTTCTTTCTCGAGGTCCTGTATAAAATATAGGAAGAACAAGTGCATTCCTATCTTGGTACCTACGGTTAATTTAAACTAAACTAAATGAACTAATTACGAGTCAGACTGTTGGATACGGCGTATCAGGTTAGTGAATACGCCGTATTCAAAATCTGACAATAATGTTTCTAAAGTGCAATAAAATAAAGACTGATAACGTCCAGACAATCAATACGCCGTATGGTATGGAGCGGATATGCCGTATTGATGTCTGGGAAGACAGACTCGATAACAAAATTAAATAACAATCCGGGTTGTCTCCCGGGAAGCACTTTTGTTTACAGCGAAGTCGTATTCTTCTTCTTTTACAGCAACATACTTTTCATCATCATTAAACAAATATTTGATCATCATATACTCATCATTGCACCACGGTTGCACTGAATTCACATAATTCTTACTCTTATTAGTTTCATGATTATCTCAGTAAGCACATCATAGATTTGTTTTTATGAATCCCCCATTGTCTTTTGTGTTCATAATGTAACTCATCATCATCTTCATTGACAGATCCTTCCATGATAGCTTTGTTTCTTAAAGCCTCGTCCTTTAATTTACAATCCTCCAAAGCTTCGTACTACTCGCAATCCTGATAATGGAGTTGGTTTCCAATTATGTAAGCTCCGGGTAAATATCCTCCATTACAGTTCCCATCATCCTTCCAAACCAACATGTGCCAATTCCGACACCATTCTTATAATAAATGGCTTATAAGTAAATTTAACTGTGTAGGTTTGGTCCAAAAATCCAGCGTCAGACCATGTTTCTCATCTACCCATGGTACATCCTTATTCCATTCGTAGATCTAGTCGTCTTTGTAATCTTCATAGGTCTTAAACCCTATAATATCCTTTGTAAGTAAGTCTGGATCTACCTTGAGAAGGTAGTTAAATTCATTAACTGCTGAACAGAGAGGTGTCTCGTAGTCAAATATATTAGTGTCGATCCTAAAGACTTTAGCAATTTCATCATCATTATCAGAAGATTCCTCATCAGTGAGCTCTACTTCATCATCTCCTTTGATCCAGTAAATCCATAATGGATGTAAAACTCAAACTTTAAAACTTTTCTATTCCTACATTTACTTAAAACGAGTTTATATTTTGTCCTCAATAAAAAAGGGGAGATTGTTAATACAAATAATCGTGTAAAACATTATTTCGATTTTACATTCTAAGTTTTATTGACAACAAATGTAAAAACGTATTACATAAAGTTTAAAATAAATAAGTTTTACACGTAAAGTTTTATCGTCATCATATATCACTAAACGTGTGAATGATGAATGTATAAAAATTTTGAGTCATGATCAAGGAGCATGTTTTTTCATTCGCAATTATACTAAAAAGAATGCTTACATTTTTAGCTAGTAAACTAAGTTAACTTGCACATTTTATTTTATAAGTAATCTAACAAAGTTACATATACATTTTAGTAAGTAACCAAGCAAAGATTACTTACACATATCATCTTAACAAGTAAACAAAGTTAACTTATGCTTTGCATATTTTTAAACTAGTCACTTACCTTTTAAGTGAGTATATACATTTGATAAAATACATTTCTACAAAACAATATTACTTTTTAATATTTACCTCATGCATGACATCACAAGAAAATCTTTCTAAATCCAATAGTTGACTTTCAAAGATTTGAAAAGATTTTAGAATGATTTGGTTAGGGTTTCTTGTACGGAAATCTTTCAATATCTAGCTTGCTGTCAGACTCATAGATCCATTCGTGGTGAAGGATGGATCCATTTAAAAAGGATTTGCCACTCATTTTCATCAATCCTTTCATCACACTCTCTTGTATATTCTTTTAGTTTATCAATCTTTGATTATCACTTTAGTATCTATACATTCATCTTAGTGATTCTTGACTAACCATTTTTTGCAAGTCAAGCAACACATCACATACAAGACCTCGAAGCTTCAAGATACGTGACACTAGTCTTCATACATAGTTAGATCATTTATATCTTTGTATATTCAATAGCATACTCATATCATTGCATCATATATCATACAACTTTGTAGAATGAGATATGGGTGAGATCTAGGTTGTATCTACCTCGAACTAGAACTCAGTATTTAGCTTTGTACCAGAAAAACTGTAAGCGATGTTAGGTTGGTTCTGCCTCGAACTAGAACTCGGTATTTAGCTTTGTAACAGAAAAAGTATAAGCGATGTTAGATTGATTCTACCTTGAACTAGAACTCGGTATTTAACTTAGTACTGAAAAAAGTGTAAGCAACGTTAATATGTTTCTTCATCCGTGAAGGAGCTTGTTGACATAGTGTATTGGAACTCTAGAGTTGAGTACTAGAGGAGTTGAGTAGGGCGAAGAAAGAAGTTCTCGTAGCTGAACCACTATAAACACTCGTGTATCGGTTTGAACTTTCCATTCTTTATTTATTGTATTGTCTTACTTTTATTTATTATTGTTCATCTATATTTTCAAGATCTCACATATAAGTTTCAAAAATATAATTTAAATTAATAAAACTATTAAACCCTTCTAATTTTCCACAATTACTATTTTAGGTTTTTTGTCATATATATATATATATATATATATATATATACATAATTTTGGACATTCATATCTTACTATAAATATATACACAACAGTTTTCCTTTTGTTTTTTTACTAATAATTCTTTTTGTCTTTGGGTGCTCGTCTTTTATCAGTAATTTTCTTATTAGTGCAAAATAATTGTATTAGAAAAGTGATAATCACATGATTCAAGAGCTATTTAAGAAAACTTCTTACTATCAACACCCGAAACATAGATGCCCCTGTATTTTCAAGGTGTTCTTCAAAATAACGTGTATATACCGGAACTAAAAGCCAGACCTCTCAAATGTTGAGATGTAAAGGCTTATATCCCACATCGATATAATGAGTAAAGTGGATTAGGGTCTCACACTTATAAATACCCCCTCATTGTAATTGTAAACTTGTATCTCTTGTGTGTGTGTGTGTACCACAATAATAAAATCTCTCTGGTTTGATCCCGTAGACTACCACGACTATCCTAGTTGTGGATACCACGTTACATCTTGTGTTGATTATATTCCGCATTTACTTTCTGTAAGCCTTGCTTGTATTCTTTATTTGTTCGAGCGGTGTGTGTGGGTGCTATATATACCCTATCAAGTGGTATCAAGAGCTAGGCTACGATAAACAATGACAGAAGACGGTAAGATAAAGATCGACAAGTTTGATGGTCACTATTTCAGGTTTTGGAAGATGCAGATTGAAGACTATCTGTATCAGAAGAAGCTTCAATGAGAAGACTACATACGACTTGTTTAAGGCTCTGTCTAACATGTACGCGAAACCTAGTGTGTCAAATAAGGTGTTTCTTATTCGATAGTTGGTTAATACGAAGATGAAGGAAGGAGCCTCAGTTGCAGATCATGTAAACGAGTTTAATTCAATCCTATCAAGGTTG
>BQNB010155384.1:0-15403 GCA_026074375.1 Tanacetum coccineum
AAGCCTCTTGATAGGTTTGAACTCATCCTGCTTGAGATTTTTGAGCTCCACAATAGGATCATCATAGAGAACTCCAAACCTCTTGACCACTTCTACCTCAAAGTGCTCCCATGGTGTGTTATCAATGTACTTCTTCACATACTGTTGGTACCAAACCAAGGCTGCATCAAACATATGCATAGAAGCCAATTGCACCTTTCTCCCATAACTGTTTACACCTGTAAACCCAATCCTTCACATCACCACCACTAAGCTTTGGGAACTCAATCTTAATGAGCTTCCCGTAAGGAGTGTTTGGTTCATGATGTGTTCTTGGTTGACCAGTTAATTCACCAGACTTGGTTGACTGGTTCCTTCTCCCATCTTCAGATTAGCAATCTCAGTTGTATGAGTTCTTACTTCAGCTTGAATATTAGCCAAAGTTTCTTGGATTGCAGCTAAAGCAGCTTGAATTGGATCTGTGGGAGTAGGTGTATTAGTGATCAAATTGTTGTTCTTGGTGTTCACCATGATTTTTTAGGAGGTTGTTAGAGAGTTTGTTAGAAAGTTTATGTGACAGTTAGACTGTTGTAACAACTTTCTAGTGTGTCTATTTTGATGATGCTGATAGTAGTTACTCCCCACACAACAATTGAGTAACTGACATAACAACTAATCCGTTATTGGCCAACTTAGGTCAACCTAAACTAATCAACATTCAAAAGCAAAGGATTTAAGCCGACGACGCTGCTCTACCAGTGATCGCAAAGGATACCTAACACTTGGTCGTGTTTCGAATGGATAGCACACACAGTTTAGTGTTGAGTGTCGGTGTAAAAAACACACTAAAGGTTATGTTGTCAGTGTAACAATATAACCGTTTATGGTTATGTAACAACATCGCCGGAAAGCTAACTGCTCGCCGGAAAACTAACTGATCACCAAAAAACACCGTCTCAGTTGCTAGGAAGGCAACTCTGATACCAATTGATACTTAGCAAACTGATTAACAACCAATGTTAAACAATTTACAGATCAACGACAATGAAAATACTTAGAACTTGTAATTAAAGAAATAGAGCTTAAAATGATTCATTAATGGAGAAAACTCAACCAAACGGTTACAACAGAATTAGAGAGAGAAATGTGTTTTCACACAGTTACAATTTTTCATGAATACAAGAAATGAGCTAACAAAGGTATTTATAGGCCTAGGAGGGGATATTGGGAAGTTAGAGACTTTGGCTGGAGACTATTTGGTTTAACTTTGCGAGGTCAAACAGTATTAACTATGCTAGCAGTACTACTTAAGCCTGATAGTATTAACCAATAACACTAGCAGTACTAACTAAACTTGGCAGCATTAACCAATAACACTAGCAGTATTAACTAAGCATGGCAGCATTAACCAATAACAACAACAGTATTAACAATAACTGGCAGCAGTATTAACAAGCAGCAATATTAACTTCCAGTTGAGCTCGTATCAATTTACTATATTCTAATCAAACAATAACATAAAAACAACATAAATAAATAGGATTCTTACCATTCAAATGAGCTTAGTCAATTTAGGAACTGGGTTTCTTAACCGGAGATGGTGGTGATGAATGTTCTGTTGGAGCTCCGATCTAGGATATGTAAAAATAAAAGTGGGCCATATTTTTATTTTATTTTAATTCAAATACATATTCACAACAATCTCAATCTTATGAGAGGATCCTAATTCGATAGAATGTGTAGAGCCCGTGTTTTAAAAAAAGTTACATCTTTAATCTACAGTTATGAAATAATAGTAAATAGTTCATATGTATTTTAAAGTTTTTAATATGTGAAAATTAAAACGTTTTTTAAAGATATGATAAGCAAATTATACAAACTAACAAAAATTGGGGGCACCCGGGTATAAGAATTGATGGCTACCGCTTAACCCAACTTGACCCGAGACCCATGGTAATTAATTAATGTGACCCGTTCTTCTTTATGACACTTGCTTCTTCCCAAACACGTGTAATGCTCAACCCGCCCACCTCACATACACCCTCCTCCTTCCATCCACTTAATTTGACTCTTTTTGTTTCTCTCTCTAAAATACCACACACAACCCATATGATGAAGATTAGATTTTGGCTGAGTTCATCAACAAGAGTTAGGGTAAGTTAATATTATTATTTATTTAGTTTTTGATTGATTTTTAATGGTTTTTGGTTAGTAGATTGGTGTTTGTTAACCGTTTTCAAATGCGTGTTTCAATTACTTTGATTTAATTTTTGTTCAGATCTTCAACACTAAAATACATTTAGGAGATCTTGACCATCAGAGATTCAGAGTCATGTAGGGTAATTATTGTGATTTATTGATTGTTTTTATTGGATTATTTGTGATAATTGATTATGATAGTTTTGCAATTTTTTTAATAAAAAAATCGAATTGTTGTTTACAGGTTGAAGAAGCTATGTTTTAAGAAAAATAATGGGTCATTCGTCTACTTTTAAAAGGTCATTCTCATAATATTTTTGTGTCAATTAATAATCGAATCCCATTCTCGTTTATTAAAAGTCGGTCTAATCTTTCTCCGTAAACATACGTCTTGAATCTTTTAATTATATCATTTAGATTGTTGTTTTTAAAATAATGTTTGCATGTGTCTAGCTTCTAACTTTCTTTCAAAGTGTCATAGTTTAGAATAATAAAACCTAGAAGTGCATGTCTATTTCCCCATTAATGTTTTGCTATATGTATATGTGCACTTATCTACTAACTTTGTTTTGTAGCACAACAATATCTTGATTTATTGGTTCCCCAAACAAGGGGGAGCATACACCGAGGGGGAGCATACACCGAGGGGGAGCACTTGTAAGTGATCTACTCATTTAAATTGCATCGAACTTCTTAAGCATCGATGGTAATTTATTTGATCTATGGATCCGTTAAAGTCAATATACAAGGAATGATATTATCATGGAGACGTAATGAGCAAGGGGGAGCTAGGAGATATGTGGTTAAATAGCATGGATTTAGTTAAACCGTGATGATAGAAGACTTCACTGGGATGATGCAAGCTCACCTTTATAGGAAGATAGGATCGGGGTTTGTCAAATACAATGAAGGGCTCATTCGTACTCCAAATACTTCATCTTTTCCACTTTAAAATCACCCTCAACCTTAAGGTCCTCTTCTCATACCTTCAACTTATATACTTGAAGTACCTACCTTCTTGTCTTGCCTACTTCTCACCTCTCATGACCTTTTCTAAACTATCCAAGGAACACACAATCACTTTCACCTTTATTTCTCACATCTTCTCCTCATACCTTAAACCTATATACTCGGAGCACCTATCCTCTTCTCATTCCTCCAACATATATACCCGAAGCACGTACCCTCTTCTCATGTCTTCTTCTGAAACCTCCAACCTATATGCTCCAACCATAATCCACACTATACCTTTTTGCTTCGACAAAAGGGGGGAGAAGGGAGTGTAAATGAGTAACTTTTTAACTTTATTATGTGCTATAGTTTACATAGTTTGTCATCATCAAAAAGAGGTAGATTGTTAGTACAAATATTATGATATTTAATCTATACGACCTCTTTATATTTTGATGATGACAAACATGTAACTTGTAATACGTAACGTAAAGTGCGCAAGTTACTCGTAATCACAAATCATCAATGCATACACGTATCAACATCTCTCGACGTCTCAAGTATGCATCAAGACGGACATTGGTTTACACCCGACGTAAATCACATAAGGTATGTACAAACAATATTAAACTTGTAGGATGATCAAAGAAATAAGTTTTTGTCTTAAACTTTATATTTTTATAAATACAACAAAACTATTTCTCGAAAGTTAGTTAGACAAATTATTTTTGATTTATAAAGAAATGTTTTATTTGGTAATTATTTTGAATTTCAAAATCTGGTCATTTCCCCCTAAAATAAGTGTCACTTTCACCAGACAAGTTTGTCACCACAAAAAGACAAAAACAGGAGCGTCTGTCGGGGCGGTCCCTTAAATAGGCCGGCGGCCCCCTAATATATCTGGGACCGCCATTTCCTGACATGCTGTTTTTCAGCTCCTATAAATAGTGGGTCACCTCCAACTATTTTTACAACCCTTTTGCACGATTTTCTTTCAGTTCTTTCTCTCTCTAGATCTCACTAAATCTCTCTAAATCTTTGATCATTCAACTTGGTTAATCTTGTTTAAATGTGATCAAATCTTCTATCCTTTCCTCCTTTCCTCAAGTGCAAGAGAAGAACTTCGGTCATCTTCAAGATCCGAAGTTATGTAGTCTAGTTAGTCCATTTGTAACATTTGTTACATATAGATCGAGTCCATGTCTTCCAATCTTTTGTAGTGTGTAGATATAAATGATGTATATATTTGGATGGGTTTATTGTGGGTTGGTTAGTATTTTGGGCCTTAAAATACATTAGTGTAGTGGTAGATTGGTTCTAGCTAAGATTAGGACTCGACATCTAGCTTAGTGTCGGAAAATAATATAAGCGACGCGGTTTATGTGTTTAGGCCATAAAACACAAGGTTTGTTATGTTGGGCCATAAAACATAACGGGTTTGGTTGTACCCAAAGAAGGACTCGACATCTAGCTTAGTGTCGGAAAATAATGTAAGCATTGGTATAAGGTTTTCTCCGCCGAAAGGGAGCTTGTTGATTAGTGAAGTAACTCTCGAGTTGGATACTCGAGGAGTGGAGTAGGGCGAAGAGGAGCTTCGTGACCGAACCACTATAAATCATCGTGTCGGTTTGCATTTTCTTTTACCTTTCTCTTTACTTATGTCTTTACATTTATCGCTTTACTATTACACTTGCATTGTGCTTATGATTGTGTGAATTGTTGTCTATGTTGTGTTAGTCATGGTTGTGTAGCTCTTTGTAGTAAACATTGTGAGTGTGGATATATTGGTAGAATATGCACTAGTTATTGTAAATCCATTATCGACACTTCTCATATTGCGTCAAACTTGATTGGTGATTTGATACAAATGATCTAGTCCGAAAACCTCTTCTGGAGGTGGTCCTTTTAAATAGGGCGCCCCCCTGATGTACTAGGCGGCCCCCATATATTTATGGGACCGCCGGCAGAGAGTGATTTAAAAATTGATATAAAAGATTTAAAGTTTTTAAAGGAAAACGTATTCCACACCTCTTTTTATTAATGTGGCTCTCTAAAATTCGTATTAGGGTTCGGTATTTATAGAGTCTGAAATTTAGTCGATACGCCGTATTAGGGTTTTTTGGCGTGGGTTCCACGATTATTATATTCCTGAATATTCCATGACTTGCACTTGAATACGGCGTATGGCTTCATCTTGATACGGCGTATAGATCTTTTCTTCGTGGATGCTGAGTGAAGTTTAGGGCACGGATACACCATATCTTTCTTGATGAATACGGCGTATAGGTTGTCAGAACAGTGCTCTTCATGATTTCTTCGTTTAAGCTCCAAAATGCGTGCCTTTTGATTAACTTTCACTTTTTGCTCGATAATTACTGCAAATCATAAATATAAGCAATTAAGTACCAATCCATGCATAAATAATATAAAACGAGCAATTTAGCTGGAATAAATGATGCAATAAAATAGACGTTATTTGATGTCATCAGTAGTTTTACCAATACGCCGCATCTCAAGCTTATTTGACAATCTTATCTATATCTTATCTTGTCCATCTTTGCTTATCAACTTAAATTAAATAATCATTTCGGTATAGGTCGAAAGACCCGTTATAATCTATGTGGTTTTAAAGATTTGTCTATGATCTTTATCGTCTGTGCAGAGAAATCCACATTCGTAAATTGATAAACAAATAAGCTTTGATATACTAGTTACTGAATTATTTGAGTGACACATTTGGTCTAGTTAACTAAATATAAGTCTTGAGTTAATTAAGTTAGTTTGTGAAAACGTTTTCTGACGAGAAATCCTTTTTATAAATTAAGGTTCTACATCCGAGGTTTGATCATTTACAACACATATAAATTATTTTCAACTATCCGAGTAGTTATCTTTATTATCATTGGTAAAAAAAAGTTATTTTCAAATTAAATTTTATTTTCTTTCTTATTATCTAAACACTACTCAAATCCCTATGGACGGCGTGGTCTTACCTAAAAAAGATTATACTACATACGTGGGTTATACTTTTACCTGTGTGTTTCCATATAATAAAATTGATATTTTCAGTCATTATAAATTTAAAGCTTTTAAAACACATCACTACGTCAGGTTTTACATTTATGAAACCCTAACTACCTAGACTATTCCTACGTACTAAAGAGCAGTGTACCCTATCGTGTATAGTGTAGTGAATGGTAAGTACGGGTGTCGACCCAAAGAACGGTTTGTGCCTTTAATTGTTTAATTGATTTTATTAATCTACCTAAGAAAGCATGAAAGAAAACATGTTTGAATATTTGAGATTATTGTGGATTTGTTTTGGTGGTAAGCGTTGCTTGTTGAAAAGGGAAATGGTATAGCGGCGAACAACTAGAAAAGATAAACACATTTAATTATGATCTTAAGTGAAATGTCTAATCGCAACCTTAGATAGGGTCTAAAATCATTAGGTCTAATTTTGTATTTGAAACCTAACCTATGTCTACTAAGTGGAATGGACTCACAAGAAGAATTAACCTATTCTCAGTCTATAGTTAATAAGGATTTCATTTAACTTATGAGATATGCTTTACTCTAACAGGTAGTCTCTTATTAGCTCACATTCCTTAACTAAATATTTAATGATAATGGCTCGCCTCATGGGTAAAGGTCGAACAACTACAAGGATTGGTCTTTTTGCAATTAATCATGCGTGCCAAGGTCTTTGAGATCATATAGATCCTTGGCTGCACTAAACCTTATATCAAAACTTAGACAGGCACACAATGTTCTAAAAGCATACTACATGAATTATAAAGGAAGCGATTAAGACGACAAGAACATAAAATAATAATTAAAATAATAATTACTAAATTAAATGGCAAGAACAATTAATAAAGCATAACGAATAAAAACAACCTCAACAATTATATTGATGGGTCTAATAAGTCAAAATAACAGAATTAGATTGACTACAAAAAGTTGAAGTATAATTACAAGCTGTGTCGAATTAATGCTCTCGATCCCCTAGTCGAACGCCATACGGCTGCTTGAACTCCTTATTACCCTTTTTCTCTTTGTCGGCTTACTACCAGATGTACGAATGATGATACAAAATGAATAAACTCATTCTATTTATACTAATTGATAAGTTTGGCTCTAGTGCGACATTGGCCCCTCAACTTTTATAGAAATTGTAATTATTTATCAAAACTTCGTAGCATTTGTGAAACATTAACCCATGTGATGACTCATTATTACGGTATAACCGTACCGACATGGTTACGCGGTAAAACTTCTGACGCGGCATTTTATCTTGTAGTGTAAAAATATGTTATGGCGTAATTAAATCATCCGGTTACGCCGTAACCCTTAGTCAGCAGTATAATCTTTTCCATAATAATTGATTATGGCGTAACTCCTGTGGGATGTTACGCCGTAATGCCTCGTCAACACCAAATCTTTGTAATAAATAATTGATTACGGCATAACTCCTGCAGGACGTTACGCCGTAATGTCTTTTAAGCTTTCAAATTTGACATCTTTACTCTTAAAAATATAGTACCCCTACTAAATAATATAATAGTGGTACTATTCTTCATTTTGGCTCTTAGTCACATCATGGAGAAATTTAGTAGTCATCCATCAAATTTAGTACCTCTACTAAATAAATTAGTATTGGTACTAAATTGCACATATTTTGCCATTTTCCGTTCCAATGCCATTAATTACCTGAATTCGCAAAATAAATGAATTAAGTATCGAATTCATATAAAACTGATATAAAGCAAGGCAACAAACGCGAAAATTTGACATGAAAAAGTATTAAATATTTGATGTTATCAAATATCCCCCCACTTGACTTCTACTTGCCCTCAAGTAGAACCTTTTAAACAATTCTCAAAAAGATATCTCCCTGGTTATCTAGGAAGATATGAATTTAAAAATTACCTATGCTAGAAAATTCTAAACCGAGCACCTCACGAAAAGGAAAAACAAATCACACTCGTACTCTCACTACTCTATGTGCTTTATTTTTGGTGATCACTCAACTGCTCAGTCATGACGAGTATTATATCATAAGTTTGGCTAGCATACTAATCTCCATCACTAGAGTCTAGATGCAACTGTTCAAAAAAGCAAATGGGTTGACACAACACAAAGGCTTTCGGGGTGAATCATCCTCTAGGAGAATGAAATAAAGTAGGATAAAGACATGGGATTCACATTTAATTATTATTAAATAAAAACACAAAATAAATAGTGTCATAAGTCCACAATCTCCCTGTCACTGATTGCATTCAAATCCTATAAGGTAAAAACGAGGGTCAAGAGTCAAGGGGTCTTCATAATACACGAGTTAATGCGTATGAAATATAGTATAATGCCTCACCATCACATAACTTAGGCAAGAAAGACGCATTAACTCGGCCTTCATCATCAATGAACAAAAATTATGTGCTAAAAAAGTAAAATATTTAGGCCAAATTAGCACATAATCTCACCAAATACCTTATTTCTATCTCCCTTCCCCCCACTTGAGTTGTCCAATGCCCTCATTGTACAAATAGACTTATAATAGAAAGGAGGGCTAGAAATGGCATGGGTTTATAAGTACTACCCGTTACTAAAGACGGAATCATCACCAGCTGAATAAGGTGGAAATACTACCACAATACGACATATAAGCTGATTTATAATGATTATCAGCTGTAAAAACTAATAAGCACTTGCTTGCATCCTCTTTATTCTTTTTTTATGCAAGACAATGATACAATGAAATAAATCACAATACAAACACATATGTACATGAACATGGATATAATAAATTACAAGACAAGGATATAATGAAATAAACACATATGTGCATCCCCCCACTTGAGATCAACTATCTTCAAAACCTGTTTTTTCTTCAAATACCCTTTATCTTAACCAGCGACTTTTACCAGTGAAACCAAAATTAACCAGCAACTCCCCGATCATGGACAAAAGAAACTACAGGGTAGGCTTAGGCGATAGGTGTAACAAAACAACATATGGATTAAACACAAGGAAAGGCTCAACAGTGTGTACTAGGGGTATCTTGCACTAAAGATGAGTGCAACAAAGGGTTAACAGGGGGATTGACTGATCAGTATGAAAAGTCAATATACACAAACATAACATGAAACGGATGGGCTATTTGGGGCTAATCCTAATGTTTACCTTTAATCACAGCTACACCGATTACACTTGGTGCAATGCTTATTATGATGGTCTCAAAAAGATATACCAGGCCAAGTTCTAAAGTCTACTACAAGCACCGACACACTCATTTTTATTGAATTTATGTATAAGGGGGAAATGGAAAGGCTTATCCTCACACAATGGAAATACATAGTAGGTGTGCTCAGAAAAGTTTTAACTAGTTAAGTAATGAAAAACATGTTGAAATTTTATTAATGAAACATTTTTCAAAATAAACTAGAAAAATAAAGGCAAGTATAATCAAATGGGTGTTTATTTCTAATCTCTTTCCCCCACTTGAGTCAAACATAAGTATATAAGATTTTAAAATAGGAAGGGTTAGAAATGGAACGGATTACTCCCCTGGATTTGCTCGGTAAGATGAAGAGACAACATGCTCTAGTTCATGCTCCAAGTTTGCTTCTTCGAGCAACATCCACCATCACAAGCAACTTCTTCTTCATCATGTAAAGCATCCGACTAGACCGGTTTGGGATGCTTCCTTGCAGCTTGATTTGCATCCTATCACCTCATCCTGTGCATTACCTGTATGGCTGCAAGAAAGACTAATACCAAAAGCATAAACCAAGATAGAAAGCACCATAGCACAAAATATACAAAACTGTACAAAAACCTAACTCACTTTCGTAGGAATCACGGTTGCATTTAGCGTATGCAACAAGCCTTTTAAATCACTTGATGGCCCAAGTGGACGAGTGAAGTCTCGTGAGGGTTTTCAGAGAACATACCCACAAAGTTCATTTACCAATATACACGGTTTTATGGATGTGGTTGTTTTAAGTCATGGCCTGTTTGTATTTCATATATATGTAACCGTCCTTGAAAACTTGTTGTCTTTGATTACATTTTCTATGTTGTTTTGTTTAGATTACGGTACTTCTATGTTTCTAACTGTTATGTGTAGGATAACATGTCATTATGTAACTTTCTTATTTTGGTACTTTTTTTAGCAATTATGCAACTTTAATTTTCAATCTTCAACTTAGTAGTTCCGTAAGCACTTATTTATAAAAATAAGTAATAATTTTGTTTATTTTTAATTTAACACTAATAAAATCTTAATAAAATTTTGATTGTCAACTAACCAACCACAGTATCATATTCTAGTATACTTCATGTTTGTATGAAAAATGGAGTAATTAATCCCATTTGTAATTGGGGAGGCTAGTAATTAGGGCGACTAGTTGGTGATGGTATTTATGTCAAACTTTTATACATTGGGCTACTAGTACTTGATTAGTTTAGGTGACTTTATTAGTATATATACATGAAATTGAAGCTAGGCATTATGTTAGGATCACGAAAAGTATCGGTCACTTCCATTATATCGTTAGATAGCTCGTATAGTAATGTTTGAATACTAAGTAGGCTAGTTAGTCCAAGGCCCATGGAAAGCCCATGAAAGCCAAGGCCTTATCCGGCCAAACTAAGTATAAATACCCTCTCTATGCTATGGAGAGGGTGTTGGTTGTTTCATTTTTCACACTAATCTAATATTATTCATTTTCACTTTCTCTCACTAGAAACATCCATCCAACCTTTCTCTCTCTACTTCTTTGTGTGTTTGTTCAAGGATTACTAATATTCTATAATTGGTATCAAGAGCCATGGGGTGATAAACAAGTTTTGTGTGCATTTTTATTAGTTTTCTACTCGTCATCTTTGGTTTTTTTCTTTGGTTTAAAGCTTTGTTAAACACTAAAAGACCTCATACTTTGGTATAAGGATCTAGTATCTTAGTTATACAAGGTGTACAAGCAAAGATCCAAGAAAATATCATTTTTCTTTTATTTTTTTTTGTTGGAAGAGTTTAAAAGTACAAATCTTGATTTCAAAACTTTTTGTCTAAAAAACCATAAAGTTTGCATTTTAAGGTTCTTTTAGGCTTAGAACTACTAGTTGTATAAGAAAAACTAAGAAAAAATGTCAAAAAGTATGTCTTTTAAGGTTTTGACGTTTGGTCTAGGCGATTTATACGTTCTGGGATATTGGGCGATTTATACGTGTGATTAACCTTAGGCGATTTATACATCATACCTTGGGCGATTTATACGTGGTGGGTTTAACCGATTTATACATCTTATTTGGCTTAACCAATTTATATGAAATTGGTTCAACCGATTTATACATCTTATTTGGCTTAACCGATTTATACGAAATTGGTTTAACCGATTTATACGCTTCTGGTTTCAACCGATTTATACGTATTTCTCTTAACTGATTTATACGTTTCTTGGCTTAATCGATTTATACGTATTTGTCTTAACCGATTTGTACGTTTCTGGTTTCAACCGATTTATATGTATTTCTCTTAACCGATTTATACGTTTCTGGTTTCAAACGATTTATACGTACCTTCGTTTTGAACCAACCGATTTATACATCGTGTTTACACTAAACAAAATATACGCATAATATTTGCACTAACCAATTTATAGACTATGCTATAACTAAGTGATTTATACGTCCGTTGTACTAACTGATCATCAGTTGTACTAACCGATTTATACATTGGTTCATTCTAACCGATTTATACGTTTGGTTCTACTAACTGATTTATACTTCCATTAATACCAACCGATTTATACGATTCTCTTATAACTAAGCGATTTATACACAGGTTATATAATTGGGTGATTTATACACAAATCATATAACTAAACGATTTATACACACATTTGAATAACTAGGCGATTTATACACACCTTATAACTAGGTGATTTATACACTTTCCTAAGCCGTATTATACCATATTTTACTCTAAGCATTTTATACCTATAATGTTTCACTAGTTGACCTATTTTGGGTACTTTGCATATGTGTTTATCTGTGTTGCTGAGTTGACTGTGTTTGACCATTAGTTAGTCTGATTGACCTTATTTGATGACTTTCTATGATTTATGTCATGTGTGTGTGCTAAATGCCTGATTCAATGTGTTGCAATTGTCTAGTTGTATATATCTGCCTTGTTTATAAACTGTATTAAGCATTTCTTAGTAGAACCATGAATCCTACCGCTGCTAGTTAAATTGCTCTTGACAATGCCTTGGTTCCTCCTAAGGAAAGACTTAAGATTGGCGAATGCAATAGGAGAATCGAATTTTTCAAGCCACACAGATAAGCCACTTATCAAGTTACTTTGGATGTCCTAAAGCTCAGTCCTTGTTATCCCGCATTCCTGATCACTGCTAAAGTTCCAAAAATATACATGCATCAGTTCTGGAATACAATTAACAAAGTTCAAGATTCATCATCATATCGATTCAAGTTAGACAATAAATGGTTCAGAGTGGATGCTGAAGTATTCCATGACATTCTCCATATTTGTCCAAAACTTACTGATCAACCATTTGATATACCTCCGTCTACTGATAAAGAAATTGTGTCATTCATCTATGAACTCGGATACACAGGAAATATTGAGACTCTAGCTGAATTGGTCGTTGGTCACATGCATCAACCTTGGAGAACATTTGCAACTGTCATCAATAGGTGCATTTTCAGGAAAACCACTGGACTTGATAACCTTAGGTTGTAAATAGCTCAAATTCTGTGGGGGATGTATCACTGTAAGAATGTGGATTTTGTTGAACTACTCTGGGAAGACTTTGCATTCCAGATCGACAATCACTTCTCAAAAGGATGCATGCCCTATCCTAGATTCACAAAGAGCATCATCAATCACTTCATCTCACAAAACAAGTCAATCTCCATGAGGAACAGGATAAATCTACACACAACTAGAGATGAAAGCCTTTTGGGTACACTAAAATATGTATCCAAGACCAGGGAACGTCAAGTGTATGGAGCTTTGATTCCTAAAGAGATGATTAATGAAGACATTCTGAATTCTACCGCCTACCAGACTTACTTTGCTTATGCCAGTGATGCTAAAGAGCCCAAGAAAGCAAGGAAGTTCAAGAAGCATGCTTCTCCTAAACTTAAGACTATCCCAGTCTCACCCAAAGAACCTACAAAGAAGCCTGTTAAGAAACCAGAAGCTGCTAAGAAGGTTGTACCTGCAATGAAATCGTCTAGAAAATCACAAGTTGGGGTAATAATCAAAGACACTCCTAGTGTGTCTGTGTCTAAGAAGAAATCTCCAACAAAGGGTAAAAGAAGTAAAGGTATAGATATACTTTCTGATGTGGCACTAACGAGAGCATCTTAGCTCAAGGAGGCTACAAAATGAAGCAAGAAAGATTTTCACATCTCTCATGTAAGTAGCTCAAGTGATGGAACTGACTTTGAATCAGGGGTTCCTGATGAGCAACAACGCAAGATCTCTGGTATAGATGAAGGAAATAGTACTAAACCAGGGGTTCCTGATGTACCCAAATATGATTTTGAAAGTGAGAAAGAGTCTTGGGGTGATAGTAGAGAAGAAGATGATGATGAAGATAATTCTGGAGAAGAAAGTGATGATGATAAGGATAATGATGATGACAATGATGATAATAATGATGATGATGATGAAGCAGAATAACACACTATTTCTCAAGGGTCAGGGTTTGAGCATGTAGAGGAAGATGCTCATGTGACACTTGCAGTTGTCCATGACACACAGAAGATTGAAGGTCTAATGAAAAGTTCTTCTATCTCATCAGACTTTACAAATAAGCTCCTAAACTTTAAGAACACTTCTCCTGCTGACAATGTGATTGCTTCCTTGATGGACACTACCGTTCGTCATAAAGAAACAAGCAGTCAGGCATCTTCTCTTTATACCGTACCAGTAACAGTAATCCCTAAAATCACATATGCTTTTACCACAACCATTCATCCACCACATCCTTCCTTCAATCCTCTTCCATAACAAGCAACACCAACTCCTACACCAACAACTTCAGAAGCAACAACCTCATTTCCTGCACTTCTAGACTTATCATCCGTATTCAAATTCAATGATAGAGTCACCAACATGGAAAAAGATCTGTCAGAAATAAAGCAATTTGACCAGTATGCTCAAGCCATCTCTTCAGTTCCTGGTATTGTAGATCGTTACATTAGCAATCAGCTAGGAGAAGCTATCTATAAATCCATTCAGTCACATACTGCAGAATGTAGAGACGAAGCTTAAGCTGAGAAGAGGGAGTATATCGATCTCATTGACACATCAGTGAGAGCTATTATCAAAGAGGAAGTCAACACTCAACTTCCTCAGATTCTTCCTTAGGCAGTCTTAGACTTTGCAACTCCTGTAATTGAGAAAAATGTCACAGAATCACTAGAAGTTGCTGTCTTAGCAAAGTCTTCCTCTCAACCAAAGTCTACTTATGAGGCGGCTGCATCACTCTTAGAGTTTGAACTTACGAAGATTTTTATGGACAAGATGAAGGAACACAAATCATATATTAGAGCTGATTATAAAAGGGAGCTTTATGATGCACTGGTCAAATCTTATAACACTGACAAAGATCTCTTTGAAACATATGTGTAGGATCCCGTTTAACACTTCATAACACGAATCAATCACGGATCAAGAACTAGAAATGAGAAAGAGAGGTGAGTTGTTCTAGAGAGAGAAAGAAGAGAGAGAGAGAGATGGGAGAGAATAGGAAAAGGAAAATATTTAAAATGAAACAACTAACTCTTTTCTAAATAGAAAAGAGTTTATATACCCCGTCGCGTTAAATGACGCGCGGGATATTTAACTAGGACCCAGGCTCGGGTTTTGCTTGGGATTAAACCCAAAACATATACAATATTAGATTAACTATCGAGCCCGATTCCCGATACTTTCCTATTACAACATTAACTAATTGATTGACCGAGACTTAAATACATAATGAACGAACTTCATGTTTGACTCAATATTTTGAGGCTAACAATCTCCCCCGAAGTGAGTTCATTGATGACACTCCTTCATGAGATCAATGAGATTGCTTTTGTCGTTAAGCTCATGTGTTCTTGGTCTTTTTCTTTGTTCTTTGTTGTAGGTTTGTTCCTTCATGCTTTGCGATCTTGACTTTGAGCCTTTGTCATTGTCTTTATCGTTTATGCCATCTTGCGATCTTATGTCTTTGACAAACATGCTCATACTTTT
>BQNB010155385.1:0-13188 GCA_026074375.1 Tanacetum coccineum
CTGCTCAATGGTGAGATCTTCAATGTCAACCCCATCTATGATGTTTCCTAGAGAATAAATCAAGGTGAGAAAAGACATATTTGCAAAAATTCAAATTACTACTAATTTTTAGCTCCTAACAACGCACTAACGGGCAGAGAACTCGATCGTGGGTAGTATAGAATGGTAAATCCGAGGTCGTCCCAAGAGCTAAGTTGTAATTAGTTTTAATTTGAAATGTCACGTTTATAAAATGGTTTTTGATTTGAATTGAAAGGAATTGAAAATAACAATAAAATTAAATAACTGGAAATTAAAAGAGTTGGAGATATCAAGAGAGAAAACATGCTAACCTAGTTACTTCATTACTATTGTTATGAAAATATTTTCCTGTGCAATGTTAAACTATGATTTCATTAGTGGTTTCTAAGGTCGATAGACTTCAATGTGCATATTTAGTCTATCCTATACTTCATGCGATTCCAAATCAGTCCTAAATCGTCTAGGAGGTAGGTTATCCAGGTTGCAGTGATTAATCCTAACTATTCCCAAAACATATCTAATAACCTATAAAGATTATTAACCCTCTCTGAAAGAGTTCCTGTGCTTTTTAAGTATATTAAGTGATAAGTGCGGTGACCGGTTAGTTCCTACACTAGGTAAGGAGTTAGTGATCCTCCCTAGTACCCATTGGATCCCATATTGACTAGATAATCTAATAATAGGGCAAGCTAGGTCCAAACCACCCGTACTACCAAAACCCAGGGTTACACGATAGTCTAGGAATATCTAACGAAACCATAATTTAACAGGAAACAATCATAACAACAGTAATTACATAACTAGGCCAGCACTTTAAGTGCTTAGCCGCTCATGGTAACGGAAACACAGCAAGAAATAGAAGAAATCATAGATTGAAAACTCATAATTCTTACAGTATTCGTATTTGAATGATTAAATACAAAAAGTAAGTAAAGTGTGATCTCCCTTGGACTCCAGGTGGAATTCTTTAAAGGTTGGAAGCCTTTGTCGCCTTTCCAATTAGCTGTGGAGGAAGTGAAGTCGGAATAGCTTGAATGAGGCCTCTATTTATAGGTATCGAACCTATTACGGCATAACTTAGAAATGTGTTACGCCGTAACCATCATACACGGCATTCCATATTTAAACAATTTGTTACGGAGTAACCAGATATGGTGTTACGCCGTAACTTCAACTTTGACAAGATTTTCTTCCAAATATATGGTTACGGCGTAACTAGATATGGTGTTACGCCGTAACGTTGCCACCAAAAAGTATTAAATATTTGATGACTAACCGTTTCTTTTTCTTCCTATCAACGGGATCGCCAGCCTCTCCATCTTGCATTCCCTCGGCTGGAGAAGGTGATACCTCTGCATTTGAATCTTCAAGATCCTCCCTGAAATAACCCAATCAGCAAAAATATATTAGGTATGTTCAAAAAGGTAGCTGCTCATAAACACGAATGCTTATTTACTGTTGAAAGTTGTAGTTGTTAGTTTTTCGCACAACCTTATACTCTTCTTTTCTTCAGATGGTTTCACGGGAGTTGACACGGATGGCTATTTGCACAATCTCTTTCCCAAACATTTTCGAGGAGTAGTAATCGCATCTATGGTGCTTGAGCTTGCACTCTCCTCAGGCGTCGTCGCCGAATGTATCCTCTAACATGTAAAGCTTTCAAAGGTCCCGTGTTCATAGTATGTGTGGGACTTCAATTCCAAGGTGTGAATACTTCCTATGATATTTGTTAGGGTGGGAGGCAAGCTTTCATCCTCATCTAAAGACTGCTTAAAAAAGCAATTGTAAAGAGCGTGTATGAGACGGGTTTGAATGTTAAAAATGTACCTCATCTTTGAGCTGCGCAATCGAGTCAGCAGAACACTTCACCAACTTAGTGGCATTCTTATCAAACAAAACAACCACCACATGTGCTGTCTCATCGAAAATCCTAAGCTCAAGCCTGTACCTGCAACTCAACTCCAGCACAAGTGAGATTAACAACACCCTACATGGCATTTAATTTTACATGGTGCATATGGAGAAGCAAACATTACTTTAACACTGGGTATTGTATTGATTGGTTACAAGACTTACACCACCATCCACAAGCTTTCAAGTCACTCCCTTCTTGCACTTCTCCCCATCGCACGTTGGGAAGTTCCACCCCTTTTTGGTCAGGATATTGTTGATCCTAACTTTGCAAATGAAAGCAACAGACTGTACGTGGAAAGGTGTTATAAATTCCATGAAACAACATAATGAGAAAGCAAAGATAGATCGGGGTAAAGATATCATACATCACTTCGTCGGTTGCGCGCCCACATAAGGAGATTCTCAAGGGTCCCTTCCCTTGTTTCAGAGTACTGAACCGGCATCACTTCCTTGGTCAACTGCATACCACTGAAACGCAGATTGTGGCTACTTGTAAGCAGGGAAGACTATTACAGAAAGAGGCAAGGGATCTCATCATTCTTACCTGTTCTTGGTCCTTAGCTCTTTGAGAGTTGGGATGTCAGCATCTTCCATGATCAGAGTGGATAAACTGCTTGAGAGATACAGCTTGTCTAGAAGGTAAATCACACTTTTTAAACTAACGTATGATTCATGCATAATCTATATAAACCTTAAAGTTGATAAATCTTACTGTTATAATATTTGACATTCACTGCTGTTAAAATCACTCGACACAAACCCACATAGTTAGTCTTCTTTTCAAGCAAAGAATCACCTAGACCTCTCCATAGCGTGACTCTTATTGTGTGGCCTGATGAGGTGTCATTTTATACACTATTTTTGGGTCATTTAACCCCCTAAATGATGCAAATATGCCCAGATTATGTGCTTAATCATTTGTTTTTAGGTTTTTAGCACTTGGATGGCATTTGGAGGAAATACACATGACTTGGGCTCATTTGGAGAAGAAACGGACAAGATTACGGACCTACACCAAATCCATGAAGAATTATTGTTTACAGAGCGTGGAGACGGCGTCGCAGGCATAAAGCGACGTCGTCATGATCTATCTAGTGACGGCATCAGAGATATAGCGACGGCGTTAGGACGGGTCGACTTAAAGAGGATCTAAACCCTTAACATGTTAGGCTAAACCCTCCTTTGTATTTGCTTATGATTGCATGACAGTCAAATTTGTAGATCCTATTACTGTTGCTTCTTTTTGATGAATGTGCGCGTTAGGTTTTAGAAAATCAGCTTTTGTCTATATCGATGTAGACACGTCTAGGGAAACGCGAGTGCGTAGAAAGGATACCATCGGGTAACAGTCTTTATACTACCTTACCCCCTTATATGGTTGATCCCTCTTAAGATACTTCACACGCATTTAATATACTCTTAGGGGCCTTGTAATAGTCTTCATACTACCTTACTTGTGCGTTGCCTTAACGGAATATTAAATAGACGACGGGTTCGTGTAATCTGTTCATGACCTAGGAAATACTTTCACAAATCATCACAAGTGTGACAAGGCAACAAGATTAGGAGAAGCAATCTGATAAGTAATGCATGATTAAGTAAATACATTTAATTATCATAAAGTTATCACCAGTAGATTAGAATTTAGTTTAATTAATACTTAAACAAACCAATCTCTCAAACCATAGATTTACTTAGTCAAGAAAGTGAAGAAGTTGGAAGGGTTTTTGAAAAGGAGAAATATAGTCTTTGTCAGATTCAGAAGAAGAAGAACCTGAGGCTCAAGGGAGGAAAAGTCAAGATGATCCTCTAGATTCTTCAGTACAAGGATTGGTTACTCCTTCTTCAACAAGAGTAAAAGCTTCAGGGGAGGAACAAGTGGAAGACATAAGTCCAAACACTCTTGAAGTAGCCAAAACTCTCTCCAAGGTTGCCTCTTTAAAGCCAAGGTCTATTGACAAGGGAAGGAGATACAAGAGAAGAAAAGAGGCTAAGGGAAAGAAGGTAGTCTCAAGCTTGGATTTTTAAGAAGAAGTTGATGCTGGTGCTGAACAAGTTAATATGTGAAGAAGTTAATTACGTGGCAGTATGTAAACTTAGTTTAATTATTATTAAATACTGTTAGTGAACAACTTAGTACTGGCAGTGAACAAGTTAGTACTGTTGGTGCTAAAAAGTCTACTTCTTCTCATGATAAAGGCCAAAGAGAAGGAAAAGCTCCTATGATCAGTGAAGAAACTCCTAAGAAGTCAAAGTAAACAAATTCTACAAGAGGAAGCTAGCCTTGCTGAAGCAATCAGATTGGATTCCTTACAGAAAGAAGAGGAGGCTAAACAAATGTATTTGGATTCACTCTTAGCTCAAAGAATTGCAGAGGAAGAAGAGTTGAATGAGCAACAAAAGATTGGGATTTAATTAGAGCAAAGATTGAAGCTAATGCAGAGTTGTCAAAAGGCATGCTAGGAAGTAAATTACAAGGAGAAGATTTTGCAAAGAAAATGGTTGATCTTGTCAATCAAAGGAAGAAATATTTTGTAGAGGAAAGAGCTAAAGCTAAAAGAAACAAGCCCATGACCCAATCACAGCTGAAGACTTATATGATGAATTACTTGAAGAATCAAGGGACATGGAAGTTATCTCAGCTGAAGAATTTGAGTTTTGAAGAAGTCAAGAAGGAATTTGATAAGCTTGTGAAACAGGTTGAGTCCTTTGCACCAATAAATTTTGAAGCCACTAAAGCTAGTTTGAAAAGATTTGGTGAAGAGCTTCAGACAAAGACTCCAAAAAGACTGAAAGATGATGAAGCAAAGGATGATGAGCCAACCAAGAAGTCTGGAAAAAGAAGAAAACAGATGGCAAGGAAAGGATTGCATACAAGTGTTGATAAGGATGACTCTGAAGGTTCAGATGAAGATAGTGAACAAGATGATTCTGTCACAGGTACTAAAACTCCAATTAATCCTGTTCCTGTAGCTATGAAAACACCTAGTATAGCCACCTATAAGATCTTCAAGCAAGGAGAAAAGGGAGCGTACCAAATAGTTAGGGAAGATGGAACTGATATAGTGTATATTAATTTTGGTGCTATGTTGAAAGATATAACTAGAGATGACCTGACTGAGTTATATAGGATTATAATGAATAGATATGGGGTGGATGGACCAGAGGATAAGCTAGAGAAGATATTTTGGAAATATTTAAAAGATATGTTTGAAGAACCTCTTAGTACAGATCCTGTTTGGATGTGTTAGTCATAAATGGATCTTAAAGTTGGAGATATTATGATTACTTGTAGAGTACATTTTTAGAAATAGAGTCAATGGATGTTTATATGTTGTCTGAAGAAAATATCCTTTTATGCTGAGGATATGTCAAAACTATGCTGAAAATGAAGGCTTTTGGATGGAAAGATGAATGAGGATTGCTATAAAATGTTGAAAATGATGGAAAAGCAAGCTGGTATTAGGAAGTAGTGAAGTTTGTAAAGTTAGAAGTCTAGGATGGAGATAAGAAGGATAACACTTGGTGGAGGTGCTTTGCACTAACACAACAAATGGTTATCAGTTCACCATGTCTTTCAACATAAGAACTGGCTAGTCCCAGGAGCAAACGGCTCTTTGGTAAAGACTTCTCCAATCCGTTCTATGGTGTTGACAACTTTGGCAAATAAGTTGTAGGTTTTCAACTACCATATCTGCTTAAGTGAAGTCGCTTGGGCTAGCCCACAAGTTTGTGGCTCTGTGTAAAGGCTGTGGAAAAAAAACCATAATTAGTCATAAAATTATGGTTTTATGGTAAAAGACAAATTGCAAAATCCATTTTAGATGGTTGACACTTTTACCAAATGTGGATGGTATATCACTCACCAAGGTTTCTGTACAAAGAGTTGAATGGTTATCAATCCACCATGGAATTTACCCTTTCTAGGTGCCAAAGGGATTGACTTAGCCCTGAGCAAACGGCTTACAGGTAAAGGCATATCAAATATTTATGGCAATTAATGGCGGGGGGGGGGGCTGGGGGGTGGGGGACGGAGGGGTGGGGGGGGGGGGGCGGGGGTGGGTGGGGGGCGTTTGCCAAAAAAAAATATGGTATATCAACTCACAATGTTTCTTGTACTGAGAGTTGATATGGTTGTTCAGTTAACCATGGACAATGCACCTTTCTGGTGGCCAATTGACTAGACTACTCCAGAGTGAATGGCTAACTGGTAAAGAGACATCAAATCCATTTAAAATTTTCAATGATTCACCTCTCACAGGAGTTAACACACCTGGAAGTGATGAGAATAGACTAAAACTTTATGATTTGATGTACATAATTGTCAATGTTGCTGATATGATGGATTGCTGAAGAGCTTTGAAGAATAGTTGCTGCAAAGATAAAAAGAGAAGACTTGAAGTGTTGCAGATCAAGAGATAACTGATGAATTCTATTTACAACATCCCCAGAAAGTTTAAAGTGTTTAAAGTAAAGATCAAGAATGTTTGAAGGAACTTGAAGTTCACAAGTGAAGATCAAGTTAGGGGAGGATTGTTGGGAAAATAGATTGTAACAGACTTAATGCTGGTAGTATAACAGTTAAGTCTGGTAGTAATAATTAGTTCTGTTAGTACTGAGTTAATACTGGCAGTACTAAGTTAAGCCTGGCAGTACTAAGTTAGTACTGGTAGAGTAGCAGTACTAGAGTTAGTATTGGTCATAGTTAATTCTGTTCATAGTTAAGTCGTTATGTAACACGAATTTGTAATAGTTATCTTAGAGATATCTATAGGAGATATCTTAGGAAAGGGATTATGTATATCTTTGACGTTTGTAAAGCCATTAGGGTTTCCTTGGTGTATAAAAGGAACCCTAAGGCACAATGTTATAAACGAGTAAGTGATTGAAATATCAATAGAAGCATAGAGCTTAATAGCAATTTAGAATTATTGTTTCTTCTTTATTCTTGTGTTAAGATTCCGCATTAACACTTGATATTCATAGTCAGTGTCTCTCATATAGTTGATTTGGATTTATCCAAGTTATCTATTGTCTTACAAAGGCTAGTCAGATCCTATACCAAGGACCTACACCATCCATGGTTCCTGCAGATATAGAGTTTAGAAGAGAAGTAATGAAATATTCAAATTAATTCTAATTTTTAGCTCCCTGGCAACGGCGCCAAAAACTTGATGCGTATTTTATTTTAAAATATATTTTTACAAAGTTTTCAATTTATAAAACTTGATCTACCTGACAACGCACTAACGGGCAGAGAACCCAATTGTGGGTAGTACAGAATGGTAAATCCGAGGTTGCCCAAGAGCTAAGTTGTAATTAGTTTTAATTTGAAATGTCACGTTTTGAAAATGGTTTTGATTTTAATTGAAAGGAATTAAAAATAACAATAAAAAAATAACTAAAAATAAAAGAGTAGGAGATATCAAGAGAGAAAACATGCTAACCTACTTACTTCATTACTACTGTTATGAAAACGCTTTCCTATGCAATGTTAAACTATGGTTTCATTAGTGGTTTCAAAGGTCGATAGACTTGAATGTGCATATATAGTCTATCCTATACTTCCTGCGATTTTGAATCAGTCCTAAATCATCTGGGGTGGTAGGTTATCTAGGTTGCATTGATTAATCCTAAACATCCCAAAACATATCTATAATCTGTAAAGATTATTAACCCTCTTTGAAAGAGTTCCTATGCTTTTAAAGTATATAAAGTGATAAGAGTGCGGAGACCGGTTAGTTCCTACACTAGGGATGGAGTCATAGATCCTCCCTAGTACCCAATGGATCCCATATTGACATGATAATATACTAATAGGTCAAGCAAGGTCCAAACCTCCCGTACTACCAAAACCCAGGGTTACACGATAGTCAAGGAATATCTAACGAAACCATAATCTAACAGGAAACAAACATCATAACAATAGTAACTACATAACTAGGCCAACACTTTAAGTGCTTAGCCGCTCATGGTAACGAAAACACAGCAAGAAATAGAAGTAATCATAGATTGAAAACTCATAATTCTTACAGTATTCGTATTTGAACGATTAAATACAAAAAGTAAGTAATGTGTGATCTCCTTTGGACTCCAGGTGGAATTTTTTGAAGGTTGGAAGCCTTTGTCGCCTCTCCAATTGGCTGTGGAGGAAGTGATGTCAGAATAGCTTGAATGAGGCCTCTATTTATAAGTATTGAACCTGTTACGACGTAACTTATAAAGGTGTTACGTCGTAACCTTCTTACACGGCATTCCATAAATAAGCAATTGTTGTGGCGTAACTAGATATTGCGTTATGCCGTAACCTTCAAATAATTTCCATACGTATGTGATCTTCATTCCATATTTGTGAATCTTCATGGTTACGGCGTAACCATAAGGGTTGTTACGCCGTAACTCTATCTTGGGTAGGATTTCCTTCCAAATACATGTTTACGGCGTAACTAGATATGGTGTTACACCGTAACATTCTTCAGATAATTACACTTTAAGCCCTTTTTCCCTTGTTTCTTGTCATTTTCCTGCATTTCACCTGAAAACTTCAAAATGATAAAAAATATCTTGTTTTCGAGTATTAGTAAAACATTTGCAGGTAATATAGGGGGTATTTTCCACTAAAAAGTATTAAATATTTGATGTTATCAATGACTTACTCCAAAAAGTCCCTCAATCATGGCATCGATCGTTGGCTCCAAGTCAAAATCTTTTATGACCATGTCAATCCCGCCACAAGATAAACCATCGATCAATCGGCCGATGGTAAGCTTTGTACAAAAACGCCGAAGAATCCTAGTCACTATTAGAGGACCTCACCCTCTATGACAATGAAAGTTGGAACGACCCAATGGACTTCTCTAAGCTGGTCAAGGCAATCTCTTTGCCTCAAGATGTTCCGAGTACATCTGATCATCGTCTCATCGAGCTCGAAAATCAAGTCCAACGCTTGATGGAAGATCATCTTGCTCCTAAGCAACTTGTTCATGTGAACAAGATCTCTTCTTCATGCAAAATCTGCAGTGGTCCCCACGACACTCAGTATTGCATGGAAGATCCCGAACAAGCCTTTGTTGAATATGCATCCTCGCGTACCGACGAAGCGGGAGGTAAGTGGTACACTTTTAAGCCCGAGCAAAACAATCTTGGTGACACCTACAATCCGTCATGGAAAAGTCACCCAAACCTTAGGTGGAGACAACCCCAAAATTCCTAAAATAATTTTTCAAACCCACCTAACCGGTTCCAACCCAATGGTTCGATCCTGAACCGTCCCTTCAACAACAATCCTTGAAGTTTTAACAATCAATCAAATCTAGAAGGATTGGTATCCAACTTCATGGCATCTCAAGACGCTAGATTGTCCAAGTTTGAAGCCGATTTCAAACAACAACAAAGCGAGATGACCAACAAAATCGACACAGTGTTGAAGGCCATCACCGATCGAATAGCAGGAGCACTCCCTAGCGACACGGTTAAGAACCCAAAACTGAGTACTTCTTTAGTTTTGTCTGCTCGTTCTTACCCAACTGAAGACCCACAATGCTCAACCCATATCCATGGTTCGATCAACACTATCACGATACATCCCAAGCAACAAAATGACTCCCGTGATAGCATGGCTGAGGAAGAAGAGCAAGAAAGAGAGGGCGACCCCGAAGACACCAACACCATTGCATACATTAAAGAACGAAGAGATACGCCACTGCTGGAGCGGAAAGACATAACTGATGTTGATAATTTAGGGTCTAACAAAAATGATGAGGGAATTGAATGGTTAGATGTTGAAGAGCCTCTAGATTTAGTTGACACAAGTGAGGAATCGGTTTATGAATCGTTGATTAAGGAAATGCCTAAATGCTCACTTAATTATGACTTTAGGATCAAAAAGGGTGACCCAAGAAACCTTAAAATTCCCTGCATGATAGGTCATAAATTCACTGCTAACGCATATATTAATGTTAACCTACCCATGAACATCATGTCCTTGGCCTATTATAACTCTATTATAAAGAATGGATATGAGTACAGGGGAAGAAATTTTGCAGGATTAGGAAGGGACATCCACGTATTTGTAGGAAATATGAGTTATGTCATAGATTTCACCATTTTAGTAAATATTGAGACTAACATTAACCCTAGCTTGTCCCATGTGATCTTTGGACGACCCTTCATTGAAATCGCCTGCCTAGCTATAAATAAGAAACACAGGTTAATGACTTTCATGGACGGAACTAAAGAGATCACCTTTAAGACACCATATAAACCCTAAAGATGACGAAATTGTCTATCGAAGTGTCAACGATTTTATTTGTCATCAGAGTAATCATCAGTGAATATACTATGATAGAGGATGTAGGAAGCCATTTGACTTAGAAGATGGGTTTTATAGGGACACCATTAAGCTTGGACCCGAATATATGACTGGAATGGATGATGAAGGAGAAGTCACCTAAGACTTGTGACCTTCGAGTCTATCTACAATACTCATACATAAAGAAAAGCGCTTTCATGGGAGTAACCAATATTTTTTCCCGCACTTTTAGGAAGTGTCGTGTGTTTATTCTTTATTGTTTGTTTTATTATGTTTGAATGAATTTTGTAATCATGCTTTGTTTGTTTATAACTTCGTCTTATTTGCAATCAAAGGTATTTTGCAACAAAATAAGTGTAGGGGAATATATCCGGTTTTTAAGAACCAAATTCAAACATTTAAAATAAATTGTTTAGATTAATTCGCGTCAGTTTCGAGTCATATGATTGTAATGATTAATTCCAGGTTTTTATGCAGTGCTTTCTTCAGATTTAACTAATAAAATTGCGTGCAGGAAATTTCTCATTAAAAACAAAGAAGAATTTTTCACAGACGCTGGAGACGGCGTCGAGATTAACACCCGACGGCGTCGCGTCTCCAGGAATGTAAAAATTCAATTTTTTTAGTATTTCTAAAAAATAAAATGTGCAATATTTAAAATTTGTAATTCTTTTGTAAACCTGCATAAACCTATGATTACATCATTACTCTCATCCTATCTTTACTGTTTTCATAGAGTCAAAACCCTAAACTCTCATTATATTTATATCTATCCCGCCGATTTTATGCTTGGTGTAGTTGTCTTTGTCTTTGATTACAGGTTATATTTGACGAGAAGAAGCTTGGAAGTTCTTAGAAAGTTTCATTGGATGATTCTTGGAGGACGATTTAACCAGTTATCGCATGTTTCTTCTCCATTATTGAGCAAACCAGGGGAGTACTAGTTTCTTTTCCTTGTTTTCTTATCATTTTATTATTCGATTTTACTAGGAAATTTTATAGAACATGTGGGATAATGTTCACTAAGTGTAGGGGGTAAAATAAGCCTTAGAACCTATTCCCTCTTCATTTGCCATTTGCTTGTTCCTTAAAATGATGAGTAATATATCGAAACATAGCATAAAAAGGTAATTTTAACCTAAATTTAAATTTTTTTATGACTCATACCGTTAAAAACCAAGTATTAATAGCGTCTCATGGATAGGAATGTGTATGACTAGCACAAAAACCCTCAAATTTCATCCAAAAAATGTGAGGTTCGCCTTTAGATCTTTAGGAATTCGGGTATCAATTATTGATACCCAAGATAATTTATACCTTTAGCTTTCTCGAGTTAAGGTTCGAATGCAGTCATATGTGTCTATTTCGTCATTACGGATGTGTACGTATGGTATTTGTCCCTTTTCTGGAGCATTGGTATCGGTATTAAATTATATGAGTGTACCGGTAGTATATTAAATTCTAATTTTTTTTTGTGATGCATCCCGAGACCGCATAGTAAGTATTAGGATTTGCTAAATAAGAGACATTAGGATTAGCTAGATAAGAGACATTAGGATTAACCCATGTTTTAAAACTGTAATTGTTATTATGGTCACATCGACTATATAACTATCTCACACATTTGTCATGCACTCATTTTTAGTGTGGGATACCCCTAGTACAACCATCTGAGCCTATCTTTTTTTATGGTACTTGTAATTTTCTGGTTAAGCCGGACTATTAATGAAGAGCATTGTTACCCCTAAACCAATCATTACACCCAAATCACCTTAGCCTACCTTATATGCACCCACCTTTAGTACATTATTGTTTTAACCCAAGTTAATTATTTGAGTACACGGTTGCTAAGTTCTTATCCGTGTAAATACTATTTTGGGACGATTGGGATTCATGGTAGTATTCATCTTATGAAGAATTGGGGAAGAAGTAATTTATTACCCCTAATAGAGCTCAATAAGCTCCATGTTATTTCTATCCAACTCAAATTGGGTCATTAGTTAGATTGTAAATAATCGAGTATGTAAAAGTTTAAGTGTAGGGGTATATCTATAAACCCCTCTAATGTATTATATGTTTAAGCGATGGCAGGGCAAAAGTGTACGAAAAAAATATATATATAAAAGGGAAAAAATGTACGGTCTGCCATTTGCTTATGGTTATGTTTATATTAGAGTCAAGAAAAGAAAAAGAAAGAGATTGATGTAGAGTTTTGTAGAGTTTGTATATCTTGTCCGAGTCTTTGGCTTAGCAATCCAACCAGCGTGTATTCTTATAAGTAATTAGCTAACCCTTCCACTCCAAATTCCAAATACACCCCAAATCCACCCAAATATATCCTATCCGTTTTCATTTTTGTTTAACTACACCCACACATCACAACCCTTTAAAAGAACTATTTGATAGTAATTCCTAGGTGCTTACGCCTATGCGGTTTAGGTTTGATCCTCTACCAAGCTTATGGTAATTTATATGCTATGACAAGTAATGAGTGTTAATTTTCCGTTTCCTGTATTGTTATAATTCATTATACACCTGAGAGAAAAAGAAAATCCAAAAACTTTTTGTGAGGTGCTAGTATATAATTTTCGTGCTTTAAATTACGAGGTCTAATTGGTCATGTCATAAATTATCTTTGAAAAGTAAGTTAAATGCCTCCGATATTGCTATTGTCTAGGTAGAATAGCCCATTTGCATGAGGACAAGCAAATCCCAAGTGTAGGGGTATTTGATGAGGTGTCATTTCATACACTTTTTTGAGGTCATTAACCCCCCGAATCATGCAAATATGCGCTTGATCGTTTCTTTTTGTATTTTTAGCACTTGGATGACATTTGGAGGAAATACACGTGACTTGGGCTCATTTTGGGAAGAAACGGACGAGATTACAACTCTACACCAAAGTCGATGAAGAAAAGCCATACAGCTGGAGACGGCGTCAC